>JAUMHH010157798.1:0-18115 GCA_032359455.1 Chlamys rubida | reverse complement strand
TAAGCCTGACCTTAGTGTTTATCTCTTAAAGCCATAGTTTTAGGGTGGGGATCTTGGCCATTTCTTAGACATGATGCAAGGACTGAGACTTGAAGGTGGGGCTGGAACCCAGAGCAAATCCTAGTAGCATGGATGTATTTGTCTCTTTATGGTATGATGTGTGTTTTTATTATATATTTGGGATCTTGATTGATTTAAAGTAGAACAGAAGGCAGTTTATCTAAAAAATTTCTATTGTAATATCCCAACCCCGAGGGTATGGTCAATCTAATCTATTGATTTTTCAAATGAAATATGGTGGCAATCTCGGAAATCATTTTATTCTGCATTTGGGACATTTGGTAAACAATAATTGATCTCCTACCCAATTGCAATACATGTACTTGGGATCTCTGTCTTTAGTCTTTTCCCAACCTACTCATTCTTTTTCAGCAATATCTACCTAGGCACCTCTGTTAAGTCTGAGTAAGAAAAATGTGAATGGGTGGTGTGTTATGTTCCATGTTATAATGTTTCTGTAACATGGCATATTGCGTGGTTTCTTCATCTGAGGACTCCGTCTTCATATGACCTTAATTAACGCGAAGATGCAAAACCCTGACCAATTGAACGGATTAAGTTTCCAGAAGTTCCGGTTTTGCATTAATTTTGAGTTGAACTTTGAACACTACATGTGATCTACGTAATGCTGCAAGAATTTCCTTCAATTTTGTATTTTAGACAGGTCTTGCATATAACAAATAACATACGAAAAGCTTCATGTAAAACTGTAAGCATTTTAATTGGGGTAAAGTTCACTTTTTGAAGTAACAGATCCTGTTTCTTCGAATTCAAGGTCAATACAGAATTTTTGCACCAAAAATATCCTTCTGATACCAAAAAGTACAACTTCAACTGTTACATTTGATATTTTACCAAAGTCACATTAATCCAAATCTTCATGTAGATGTTTCAGTAAATTCACATAAATCCATTCTTCAATGTAGAAATTTCAGTAAATTCATATGAATCCATTCCTCCATGTTGTAATTTTTGTAAATTCACATGAATCAATCACTATATTAATGTTTCAGTAAATTCACATAAATCCGTCCCTCAATGTAGAAATTTCAGTAAATTCACATGAATCAATCTGTACATAGATGCTACAGTATATTCAACTGAATTCATCCCTCAATGTAGATACTTGAGAATTTTTCGTGAATTCATCTCTACATTTATATTTGAGTACATTGTAAAAATAAAATTTAGGAATCCATCTCCATCTTGATATCTCAGCAAATTCACATGAACCCATCTGTCGGTGTTTTTGTTAACAAACACATTCTAATGTGTAACAGTCTGTAGTCTTCTGACTATAACAAATGTATCAGATGTCTTTAGCTATTTTTATTTTGAAGAAAATCCAAGAATTATGACTTTCACCAGATGCTGTAGATTTTCTTCTTTGATGTGGATCAGTCAATAACTTAGGGACAGGTAACAGTCAATCTCAGACTCTGAAAATGAAAAGTGAGGTTTGTAAAATATATTTCAAAGAGAGTACAAAATTGTCTCCATTGCGTCTATTTTACCCTGCCATTTGAAATTATACTGTTAATATCATACAAATTCAAAAAAAATGTAACAGTGCACCAAGTTTGCCCTCTTGTTCATGGGTAAATAATACTATAATACAACCCGATCAGTGTATGAAAACAACGAATCCTTATCATTTTAGTTTGATGTACAGTGTATAAGCACAACTGATTGATTTAATAAAATATTTTGAAATGAAAAATAAGCACAACGGACCAGCCCAATGTTATTTGACGTATCGGTGATGATGAGCTTGCTCACTTCAAAAACCTAAGTTATTTGCATATTTAATAAAAAAATTTATTTTTTTTATTTTTACTATACCAGTTATATTTTCTTCACTTGTGTTTCACACTTGTAAAAATAAGTATTTATCTCACTCAATGAAATATAAGTGGTATTCATCATGACTCATCATTTTAAAGTAGAAACTATGCTACCTGAAAGCAATTGAAGAAAATACAAAAATGAATCTGAAAATTAGATGTTAGAATTTTACATCCAAACAGAGTTGCTTACTTTTTCACAATTTGGACCACATCTTCGTCGTTTAGAACATGATCCTTTCCAACTTTCTGAGGTTGATGCTTCACTGATGATCCCCACACCAATGCACTGGAAAAAAGGTCAATAATCAAAATCTGACAATATACCTGGAAGGTCTGAAGCATTAGACAGCATTTCACAACAGATGTGTGCTATAATGATCAGGGTTTTAGCTTAACTTGATGGTTAATTCTACATTACCCGGTATGTATGTCCATGTGAAATGGATAAAATCAGAAAAGGTAATATTCTTGAAGAAAAATACCCAATAGTATGTTTCAAAATGGGTATTATTTTTGAAATTATAAAATTTGTTTATCAATAGAGTTGTGTATAAAATTGTATATCTATGTACTTTAAAGCGCTTTAGAGTGGCTTATGTTAGCTATATAGGGCGCTATATCAAATGTTGTATAATTTCCTATTTATTTTATATATTTTTCATCATAAAACCCTCCTCATATGACCCTGGCTGTTGCAAGGATGTTAAACCCCAAACAAACATCGTCAAATCTATATCTACAAAAAAAATCAGCTTGTGAATTTTACAATATCAAAATCCTCATTCTCTTTGAAAAGCTTCATAATGTTGCATACGAGTAAACTCTATAAGCCAGTGAGAGATAACAGAGTTATTTCCCTTTAATGTCAGATCTAGCTATAAACAGGGGAAATAACTCACTATTTGAATTCTTTCAGTAAACTTCTGTGGAGTTTGTTGGCAAATTCTTCAATCGAACTCTTCCCATCTTTTAAAACAACTGGCGAGGTGTAATCTGGCAACTGTCCTTTAGGTTTGGTGTATCTGTGGGAAAACAGAAATATCAAAAGTTAAAAAGTCTGTGGGTTTATAAACTGTAATATATATAGACAGTTTAGTATGTTAGTGAATTTTTGTAATAAAATATGAAGTTTAGGTTTGTTTCGTTTGTTTGTGTTTTATGTCCATTTATGGTCATTTAAGGACGGGCAGGTTTTGGTGGTGGAGGAAAACCGGAGTTTCCGGAGAAAAACCGCCGACCAACGGCCAGTACCTGGCGACTGCCCCACATAGGTGGAGGGCTAGTGGTAGCAGAATGTCAGACGCCTTAACCACTTGGCCTTGTGGCATATAAAGCATTATGATTAATTTTTCTAGAGTCAAAATAGTCCTGAACTTTCCAATAATAATATAATCTTATATTATGTGAAAGAAAATTCTAAAGGTAGGTCACAAAATAGTAAAAAATAGTGGTGTTTCTATCTAAAACTTACAACAGCCCTGTTTCTACATGGACTGGGAAAATGTATATTTTTTTTATTGAATTTAGGAAGATATTCCTCATTTTCCCTTCATTTTGGGAAAATAAAGTGCTTTCAACCAGGGGAAGTGGCCTGTATTCAGCTAGGCAAAACAAATCACTACAATTTTTGATAAAGACTAAGACTGTAAGAAGCTTTTGAATAATAATAATAATAATAATACGAGGTTCACATATACAGCTTTATCACAACCTAGTTCCTAGGTCGTCTCAAAGTGGTTCACAAATAATTATCCGTGATTATAGGGCCTTTGCAACCAGCCAACATCCTTTTCAACTCCCTGGGGAGCATACGGCGTTCACAGCTAGCATTCAACAATTCTAGCACTGCCCAACCACGTACTCATTTACAGCTGAGTAGACTGGAACAAGCGGAGTTCAGTATCTTGTCCTAGGATACAACACAGTGCCGTGACGTGACTCGAACCCGCAACCCTTCGGTCACGAGCCCGGCGTCCTAGCACTAGACTACCGTGCCTCCATAATGTAAAATGTAAGTGTTTAAGATCCCGTCTGTAGTTAATAGTAGTAGTAATAGAACATCAATATTTCGAGCCGGTCATCACGCACGACCTTAACAACACAAATATCCAATGCCGAGACAGCCGCTTTGCATCACAGAAAAGTCACCTTGATATTATTGTGAAGATTTTCATACTGTTATTATAAATTGCTTGTATTCAACTTGTTTGTTTTTCAATATAACTCAATTTTCGATAAAATCAATAACTCTATAGAAAGTTGTTATTTGATGCAGTCGAATTTAAGTAAAGTAAATGACGATGCTAAATAAAAACAAATC
Organism: Chlamys rubida; assembly: GCA_032359455.1. NCBI lineage: Eukaryota > Metazoa > Mollusca > Bivalvia > Pectinida > Pectinidae > Chlamys > Chlamys rubida. The sequence goes on along the minus strand of JAUMHH010157798.1, from coordinate 13,888 downwards.
ATGCCAAGTATGCCTTGAAGACAAATAGCAGAAATAACGATTTTTATCTTTCTTAAAGGTCATTGATAAAAGTCAGAACTGAATTAGTTTCTGTTTAATTGATAAAAGTTGTTAACTTGACTACAGAGAATTAATTGTACAGCACTTGTTGACTTCGCTAAATCATTGTTTTATATTTTCGATTGTTTTTGCGTGTTAAAACACCACTTGTAGTTATGAAATAGAGACAATTGTTTTTAATCTAAACAAATAAACAAATAAATAAACCAATTAATTCAAATATAACAAATGTTCCCATTTTTTAAATTTACATGTTAACCCTCATCCTTTTAAGAATAATTATGTTCTATTAATATAGATAGAAAATAAGCATACTTTTCAATAATACAAAGTAAAGATGAATTTTTGTTGGAAATGTTAGGCAACAGAGAGGTAATAAAACACAGTACATGTCGTGCCAATGACAAAAATAATTACAATTATCTATTGACCCTATTTGCAAATGCTTTAATTTGGATAAAAGGAAGTTTTCAATCTCCCTTTTCTCATATTCCTATAAGGAGTATCTTTTCTGCGTTGCAAAAGAGATATTATTTTAAAAACAATTTGGCACTGACTGGGAAAAACTTTGAATTATTCTGAAGAACTTTCAAAACCATAGATAAATGACACATAATCAATATGGTGAGGCAATCTTATCTTGATACTAAACGACAATTACACGATTACAACTAATAAGATAATTAAATACTTCTCTTTAATGACCTGCAATTGGTAACTATAGGATAGTTCATTCCGAACAGAACTATAGCAATAGCTGGTAAGATAATTTTAATTCGTGTTTGCACTTTTAAATACATGCGCAGGTATATGCCTCGAATACATTTGTTCAAAATTGTATTTAGTGAATCTTCCTCTTTTTTCTACACCCTGAAACACTAAATGTACTGTGACGTTTAGCCGAAAGAATACAGCCCATTCTTTCGTGGCTTTGTTCCAAAGCCATAACCATGGATACTTGAAGTATCCTTCATTGACACACCAATGTCAGAAGATAAATACGAATCAATCGGTCAGTCTTAAACATTAAGTCGATTAAGATAATTAAATAGTACTCTTTAAAGACCTTCACATGACTACAACTATGTTAACTATGGAATTATTCATTTAGAACATAATAACAGTAATAGATGATAATTTTCAATTCATGATTGCACTTTTAAACTACATGTGCAGGTATTTGCCTCGAATACTATTGTTAAAATATTGTATTTAGTATATCACCCATTTTTGCGAGGCAGATAGATACCTATGCTTCAGATAAAAGTACAATTTTATTGTGTTTTTTCTCTATACCCTGAAGCATCCAATGTACTGTGATATCTAGCCGAAAGAATGCATCTTTTCTGTCGTTGCTTTATGCCAAAGTCATAACCATGGATACCAGAAATGTGTCCAAGAAGTGTCCTTCATTTACACGCCATTGTCAGTAGATAAATACTCATCAATCGGTCAGTCTTAAACATCCTCTCAACATGCTCTCTTCATAGCTGCCACTTTCCATGTTGTTTGTTTACATTGCGGTTCCTGCTATGTTCATACAAGACCAAGCTTCTGATCTAGATCCACCAGTGAGTGCTGCCCTTGCCGCCCGTCAGTATCTGTGATGAGTTATGTATGCCATAGACAAGCTGTCATTGAAGCACAGAGTAGCCATGACGGCCCTTGCTGGGCGCGTTCGTCTGTGTAGTAGCTGTGGTCATTCATAAACCCTGTTGCCATAACACGTAGGGTGGCTCAAGAAACGAACCAGAACGGCTCAAGTTGTGTACACCTTGTCAACCCCCACATATCCTCTACTGGACCTGCCGCGGCTTCAATCGCATCCCCACGGTGTTTCCGATCAGGAGTCAAGAGGGCATGGCCCATCAAGTGGAACCACCATGTACAGTTGTAACATTACGGAATCGGTAATTACTGATCCGGGGTCACCTGGTGCTGACCTTGATCATAAGAGGATCACATCAGGTCGGAAAGTGCTGGCAGGCAGTCTCAACAACCGTCATATTTATTTACTTTGCAAACAACTTTTGACCACATCCATGAAAACGTAATTACCGTAATATTGAAAACGTAGGTTTTTTATGTAAATAAGAATGATAATAAATTATTAACAAACCGCAAGAACATTCAGATATGTATAAGGTGTATTTGGCCACTAATTTTACCAAGAGACGCGAGTATATTTCAGCAATCAAATACACCATGTCAAATGAAAGCAATAAAAAGTGCAATAAGAAAAATTACAAAAGAGAATGTAATATTAATCTACAAAAAACATTCAACATCGACATGTCATAGGTTACAAACAAATTTCTTTGTAAAGAGAAAAACCACACATATTTTAACATTTTCAACGACATTCTTAAACATATAATGATTTATATTTTATTAAGGCATGGATATATTTCTAGATCCATTTTCACTATGAGTGATATTATGAACATTTAGGTATCAAACAGCATATGTTTAACAATATTGATAGTATTTGACACAGTTCCATTCATCTTGGAGAATATAGTTAATGAGAATGTGTTGCATACCATCATTAATGTTAAAACTATGCATGTTAATCCTGATATTTTAAGTTGAGAACAAAGAAAATTACATTTTCATCTTTTGTGGTTTCTTTTGTATCAGGAAACATTAAAATACAGTTTAACCAAATGCTAAATGGAAAAACTGTCATTTTGATTTTGAAAACGGAAACGAGGCCGTGATTTCCATGGTTACTATTTCCTTCATGGGCCAAACGTCAATTGGAAACCATCTTGGAGTTTTTGACAATTTGAATGTGGCGTCACGCCACGATTAGTCCCCGAATACTTTAACCATGTGGCTGAGGGACACGAACAGTTACCGATTGGAAACACATTCTTGTGTTATTGTTCATTCCGTTACTTCTTTATAACATAACTACTTGGTAAGAATATGATAATTGAGGACTGCACTATGGAAACGGAAATGAAGAATATATGTAAGGAAATAAAACCAGTCATAATGTCACTTCCAAACATTTAAGAATGTCGGTGCCTGTTCAGATATGGCTGAAGCAAAAGTAAAGTTATGAGTATCCCCGTTACATTATAGCTGTATCATTCAGGTCATGTAAGACAATGACCTCCCGACCAAATATCAATACTACCAGCAAGTTGACGGAATTATAACGACGTGGCTCATTGCGTTCAACATCTGAGGACGTTTTGATAATAGCAGATGCAGATTTGGGACTATTTGTTAAATCATTTGGTTTTCAACACCAATGTGATATACAGAACATCAAGCTAATTTACATTGGATAACATATTTGTGTCTCATTCTAGAGCCAGTCTACATTTAATTATACAATCGTTATTCTGAAATAAAACCTCGTACTAATTGTATTCAACAGGAACGATCAAATCAAAAACAATTTCAATATGGAGTGACATATTTTACCTTTTCGTGTGCCTGGTTTGTATGACACAGGTCCTCACGTCACCTCGTCACATCAAACGCCAGGTCAGAGTACATAACCGTGTACCGCCGAGACAAATCACTCCGCGGGCCGGGTCGATAGCTGCTCCCTATAGAGAGATCAACAAGGGTCAACACGGGTAGTTCTACTTTGACGTTAAAAGTAAACAAAACCCAACACTTGATGCTATCGTGAAGATTGGAAAAAAACACCTTTTTTTAAGTAATTCTTGTTGTACATAAATGATATGATTATACGCAATACCTCCACTATCATTGTATACTCATAATGTAATATGTATATTTTAGTCAAAAAGAAAAACAATGATATATATATATATATTAATTATAGACACCGAGAGGTCAATTTGTGCTTATAAATGAAAAACTGAAAAGCTGAATTTTTCTTTGTGCGATACATATGAATCAATCAAGTACACACTACCTATTTTCGGTAAAATGTAAATATACAGATAAAAACAAACTAGTTTATTCTGTGTTCAGATAATAAAACTTGATGAATCCTTACTATCTAACTATGTGGGTAACTTCCTGGCCAAATGGATTGTTCTGATCATCCGAGGTTATTCCTGAACTTGAAAAGTATGTTAGAGTTTTTTTAGTCTATATGCCATAGGGTAATTATTTAACGGACGTCATTCTATGAATATGTGGTCCAATTCTTGGATGAGCCGCAGACGGACATTATCGGACCGATAACTTTCCAAACAACGGTGTCGCCATTAAAAAATGTAACCAGGCGACAACTGTTAAAAGGAGTTAAATGCTCTAATTATATATGCAGAACATTTGATTACAAAAGTTAGAACTTACCTTCCTATTCTTGATGTCTTCATTGTCTGCAAAACCCGTCAAAATGCGACTTGTATGAACCAAACAACAACAAGATGGCGGCTATCGTATCGGTGGGAGTGGTTGCTAACACTGACGTCACGGAAACCACGGTCATGTGACCAGATAATGCAGACTGCAGTTACTGTCCGGTAACTGCAGGCTGACTTTCCATAGAGTTAATGAGTAAATGAGAAGGGCATATGTAAATATATAGTCTTAGCTAAAATGCAATTCATGAATCAACCAATCTTAAATGACTCGCGCAACTAAATTTTTAAATATTTTAAGTGCTATTTTTAACATTTTTTACAACAAAGTTCAACTCGAATGGCACAGGTTGTAACAGGTACGAGCTGCTGAAAACCGGAAGTTCGCAAGAATCAATGGTGGCCTAATCTATTTAGTTATATGTTAACTTGCACACAAATATCACAATGTGCTATTATTATACGTTTATAAATGAAAAAGTCAGATTATCTAAGTTGTCAGTATACATATGAAATGACGTAATACTGGAAAGGAAACATTGAATTCAAATGCTAAAGCTGATAATTTAAATGATATAATCTGGTAAACAATGCAATTATAGATCGAAATTCAGAAGAAAACAGTTATAACAGGTACATAGTAATTCCTAGTTGGGACCCTTTTATTTGTATAAAGTGATTCCCAAAGGGGCAATATTTGTTAAGTGACATTCCTCCCCCACCCGTCTAATTAAATAGTAAACGAGAATGATAAATGGTAAACTCTGAACACAAATGACTAAAATTGCTATTCAAACGAAATATAAATCTACTTAAATTCAAGTCAATACGGGGATGTTCGTGTGTTTAATTTTATTTGCAAAATTGTTATATTAGCGTATCTGGTAATGATGGATGTTTTATATCAAAGGGACTATTTCCACTATTTATCAAAGTTGTTTTATAGTATTTGATTTTTCGTACGTAAAAGTAGTGTATGGATTTTATCTAATCAGCACGCGACTCCGTTGTCAGCGTGATGCTATATCTTAAATACCAGAGGCAAATTGACGTTGTCCTCCTGACGTTTATGTAACGCCCGTCGTGTGGAGTAGGAAAAAGTAGCACAATGGTTCTCTGTACCTCTTTAGTGTAGTGATGACATCAGTGCACGACGCTAATCGTAGATGTGCACTTGTCAACGTTCAAGAAGATTACGAGTATGTTGACACTGATAAGATTAACTCGTTCCCTCAATGACCTGAGAGTGTTTTCCTTCTGTCACTATAATGGGATAACCACAAGTTATATCGTACTTTAGTTTATCTCGAGTAGTCAACACCCCGGGTCGTAATTGCATTAGTTTGCACCTGTTGACAAACTCGCTAAGATTATAATTTGCTTTGTTCAAAGGTAACTTATGCTATAACAGCTAAATCAAAGCAAGAGGACCAGAGGCCTTAACATTCACATTAGTTATACTATAACTATTCTCTGTTTGTGAGATGTGCATTGAATCAATCACCCTGTGTGGAAAGCAATAAAAGTCAATTACCATAATGTCAGTAACAAACACACACTTAAAAACATTAAAACGAATAACTTCATTACTAATGAGAAACAATCGTGTTTAAATGGGTATTCACTATATAGAGCATCCCTACGTTTATTAAAGAACCTGATTAAAATAGCTTTTAAAAATGGCGGCCATATTGTTTTTCTTATTAACAGAAAAATAACGATGCATTATCAAAACTTTCAGTAGATCATCCCTGCCGAATCTCAGTTAAAATGGTCTTTCAGAACTTGAGTTAAATATTGAAATTGGTTTTTAAACTGCGGTCAAGCTTTAAAGTGACAGCCTTCTGTCAGAATCATCAATAGGTTATCCAATCCAAGTTTCGGGCGAATCTGCCCATTAGAGCTTGCGTTTAGGATCGAAAAAAGGTTTTCATAATGGAACCCGTTAAGGTTTGGATTTATGAGCAACCCAAAAATAGCACTTTTCAGGACCATCAAGTGCATCATTCAAACCAAGTTTCAACTGTGGTGAACATATTGGACTGATTAACAACACTTCCATAGGACAATATGAGTTACATTTCTGTGAAGTATCAATGAAATTCCTTTCGGAGTATTTGAGTTTGATTTAATAATGTAAAACGTTTCCACACGACGGACCAAAAAGTTCATAATATGTAACTTAACCTTTGGCTCAGATAAAGATATGCAATAAGCAACGAGTACTAAGTAGTGCTGAACTCTTTGTTAAAAAAGGAATTTATAGTAAAATTGTTACTTCTGTGAAGCGTGAACATGACCATGAGGCGATTTAATCCATAGAATGTCCTATCTGTGACTATACCAAAGCAGTGCCTTCATCTCCATCAATTAATTATATATATATACATATCAATCAACAGTATCTATATTTTCTTGGTGATGTAAAACATGGTAACGTTTCATAATGTTGTTTTTTCATAATTAGCTGCTTTTTGACATCGATTTTCCTTTTATATGTTCGAGTATTAATGATATTCTACAGATTATGTTTTGATAAATAAATGTTTAGAGAACTGCAACAACTCGACGGACCGACTGATAGTAGCAAGTACTCTAGGCGTTTTCGTGAAAACATAAAACACATCGATACAGGTAATGAACTTCACAACCTTCCATTACAGGGGAAAATGAATTTCACATTTTTTTTTATTAGAGCGAAATGTGTGTTGACTCTACAAAGGATTGTTCATATTAGTTTGGGAAATAACGCCGATTTGTACCTATGGTGCTAGATTCGTTATTGTAACGATTTTGTGATGATCATGAACGATCCATCACCCCTTGTGCAAAAGCAATGTTAATATTTATGTCGTGATAACTAACAGAGGCGTAGGGTATTCATTGACAAATATAATTTCTCGTAATGTAATACTGGCACTGCAAGCGTCATTTCTGCATTCAAGTTGGGCGATCGAAGCGGTTAAAGACACAAATCAATAAGTATCTACTTGTCTTTCTAATCGCTTTGATGGTTAATGGCTATATTGACAAAACAAAACAAGAAAAGTCATACATATCACTTGAATAATCTGTATTCGTATTTGACAACTGCATCTGTATAAAATGTATCATTGTTAACAAAATCTGTATAAATCATTATGTTCTTCAATGCCCTTTATATCAAATGATATAATGAACACTGTGCGCAAAAGCTGTGTATATTTCGCCAATAGCATAGCCATATATAAACATTTAAATAAAATCAAAATGCTTCAACATGATAAATAAAACGCAAATAAGTAACGACAGTTACTTAAAGCACTTATTGTAACGTGAACAAATTGCATCGTATATTTTGTGTTTTAAGTTAAAAAAAATATATTTTGCATGAACCATTCTATTTAATGCTTACAAAATAATCACGTACTGCTAAATACTTAAATTGTTTAATGTTTAACGAATCAAATAGTCTGTTTGAATAATCATATCGTAGTCTACTTTTCTGTTGAATATACGCGGAACTATAAATTATTTACCTCATTTTAAAGATAAAAACAAGAAGCAAGTTGTTCATGTTAACAATACATCCCTCAAAAATGAAACTATTTACCAGTTACATGTATCGTTAAATCTGAAGACACTGAAATTATTCGACAAAATAGTACAGTTATGTTAGCAAATATATTACTCGAAATATAAGTAGTAAATGGTCATAGGCGGATACGAAGTGACAGTATATGCATATTCATCACATAGACTTTAGCCATTTTGTTAAACCTTTCGTGTACAAAATTTTTACTGAATCGTCAACATAAAATAAACAACTAAAGAAGCAATGGAAAGATTAACATGGAAATATTTGAAAAAAATGAAAGCGACCAAGTGTTCCGGAACGGCGAGCGTATCCTGCTCGTCACAAGCGGAATTCGAAGACAAAAACAACAACAGACACGGATACACTTATACGAAAGGAGCCTTAATAAGTAAGACAAAGCCCCGTGATCTTGAAGGTTAAGCGATATCTGACCATATATGGCACCTGTCAGGGTGGTCGGTTGGCGAAGTGTACACCGAAATCGCTTTTCTCAAAGATGGCCAGGGCCCGTATTCATGAGAGCATGGATTCTGTGCTCAAACAAGCTTTCTTGTAGCTCACTTAAATCATGTCGAATGATCAAAAAGTAATCAGTGGAAAACAGTATTCGGCAAGTAATCAGTGAAAACAGTATTCGGCGCAAGTCATTGACAAAAAAGTTTTTTTAATTAACTTTTATCCAAAACAAGAAATTAGTCTTGAGCACAAACAAAATCAAAGATTGAGAATGAGAACGGTTTCATGAATATGGGGTCAGGTTTCTGTTAACGTTCCCAAACACGTTGAAAGAAATTTGTTCACCTGCCCGATCACGTTGGTGTTCTTTTGGTACCTAGATTTCCTTCAACATCAATACCCCTTGTGCGCTTCCATCTGGACCAACAATATTAAGAGTGCTTAACATAAGTTGGGAAAACTTGTTTAAAAATGTTATACAAATTAAAGTTTATAACAAACCAGTCAATATGTCACTTGTGAAATCTTGGAAAGTATTATTGCTACAAACGATATTTGACAAAAAGCTAGAAACATGGTTTTAAAATCGTAAAATGAGAAAATAAGAAGCAGCTATGTAACATGAACCTCTTAATGTATGTCCATGATATTGAAATACCATACGTGTAATATAATGTATATTTTGTAGCAATCAGATCTACAGTAATTGAATAACAGATCTTATCCATTAAAAATATTTCTGCACAACAATTATACAATTGATAATTGCCTCGAAAAAGCAAACGAATGTCAACATAACGACGTTCGACAGTAGTCAATAGCAATGTAAATAACCCCAATAAGACTGTTTCTACTGTAAAACTTCTAAATTTAGCCTGGTTCTTAATTTTCAATATCAAATTGGTCGTTTCCGTGAAAATAAATCAGTGATATATTTGTCATCTTTTACTGATTGCATAAGCAATTGCCATATCAAAAACAGAAACTGTGAAAAAAAAGTATTCCTGTGAATTGGTATTTTTGTATCGACGGCATTTGGAACCAATGAAAAGTTTTACAGTACACACCAGAGGTAGATTATCATAAGGCAAGTACATGGAATCAGAGTATGTGCGACGGTATATTAAAGTATACAATAGTGAATTTCTGGAAGGCAGCTATTGTGAACAGAATGAATGATTTCATGTGAACATTCTATTCATTCATGGCTTAATAATCTGAATTGAAAGGAAGCTTAATCCAGCACCAGTTACGTTGCATGTCAAGGCAAACATCATCATTCTCTCTCACTTTTGAAAAATGTGCAACGTCACAAACTAAATAACATGAAATGCAATAACATTGAAACTACATTATGAATTTAAAGGACACTTAATCCAGCACCAGTGTACACAGATATCACTATTCACCAAGACAGCCGGGTTTCTGTCCCCAAAACAGATGTTGAAAGATATCTATTCACCTGAATTGAAAGGAAGCTTAATTCAGCACCAGTTACGTTCTTCATGGGACTTTCTACATCATATCATAATTTAATTAATTTTCATCATACTCTTCAAGTGATGAATTAATTACACTGAATCGCCTTCAACATATATTATAAGTGACAAATCGTATTGGATACAACAGTTAATGACAAATTAAACAATTACATCGCTATTGCATTAACAATGATTCGGAAATAAAGAGTCGCTTATGCAACAGAAAACGTATGGTTTTGGAGCCTTAATCAACAGAAATATTAAAGATACAATTCTGAGGATGCAAAAAAACATTGTATGCAACAAATATACTTTCTTAACCATCTATACATCTGAAAATCAATATTCAGCACGAAATATGAAAAACGACGTATTTCTTTATTCAACAATGCTCCTAAAAGACTAGAAATCCTACTATGTTGTACAATGTACGTCTAGCAATGCTGATAAATATTGCAGGTAGTTCTACTATATAGTACGGTCACACATGTTAAGTATTAACCAGAAGCACCAGTTGAGTGTACAGGAGTTAGATGAAAGGACATCAAACCTCTTCTATTGTTTTAAAATATAACACACACGCTTTAACTGTCATGTCTTGACAGAGCATGATGTTGAGAGTAATTTCCACCTAAATACAATGTTCTGTGCCCTATGCAAGACTTGAAGCTAAGGCATAACCCATTTCAAATTAACCTTTTCTGAGAAAACTATACCGTTTGAATGGTCAAATGTCACTGTGTATGGCTTTATTGAGCATTTGAATCTAGAATTAAATGAAACATCAGCCAGAACAGAACCAAAGATTATATAAAAAATAAATAAATCCGAAACTATATAGGGAGACTTAGCACACTAAGTTCGCATAACCTTTAGAAAACAAGGTCAAAGCCATTCATCTTAAGACAACTTGACAACAAGGCATATGATACCGATGTGCCAGCCCAGACTAGTTTATAATGATGAATGGGAGGCAATTCATACTATACATTAAAAGTACACAGGAACCTTTATATAACATACGCATATAATTGTAGACCATTTTTCATAAACCTACTGATACAGCTAACTTAAGAATTCTCTTTTATTGAGATTTTAAAGAAACTTCATCAATTTCGTTTGACGTCAACTTAAAAGGCTAAGATAAGCAGGAGAAATGTGAGGTATATTTTAAGAAAATTTATAAACATTCAAGTTGTTTAAACATACTTAAAATACGTTAAGTTGTCGGAAATATATTTTCCAATATAAACTGATGTAGTTTTTTTCAGATTCAAGACATGAAACTCGTAAAAATGAGCACATGGTCAATAAAAGAATGCGTCCATAAAATACAAAAAAAATCGTATTACAATCATGTATAACCAAAATATTGACCAAAGAAAGATAAAAGATATACAATGTACATGGCAATTACATGGCAATTACATGGCAATAGTGTAAAAGATCAGTATCCACTTGAACAAAATTAATAATGTATTTTTTTTTTAATCAATCTATCTAAATTTACACAACACAACATGTGATCTAGTCTAGAGATGACGATACAAACAGGTAGTTTTCTCAAGCACTAGTATTGTGGCAGTCTGGCACCCCGAACACTGTACAACAAGTTCATGGGTCTGGTCATAAAAGTGGGTAGTACAGGTGATGTACCAGGTCTCTCGTCCTACCAAAAACACAACTCTATGCTTTATTATTGAGACACGTCTTTCCTTCGGTGAGTTTTATAAACATCATGAATTTCGGACCAAACCGACTCACAATACAAAAACCTCAGGAAGATAATGTTTGTATAAAACTTGGTTTGTTTGTGTTTTACGTCCTATTCACAGCTATGGTCATTAAAAGACATGTCAGGTTTTGGTGTTGGAGGAAAGTCGGAATTCCCGGAGAAAAACCATCGACCTACGGCTAGTATCTGGCGACTGCCCCACGTAGGTCTCGAATCTGCGACCCAGTGGTGGAGGGCTAGTGGTAGCAGAATGACAGATGACAGCAGGCCATTGTTTAAAAAGTCGCTAGACTATTGAAAAGTTTGCATCAGGATTAATTGTTATAATACATTATTACCAAACCTTTGAACCTTATGAAAGACATCAAATCAATCAAAATGTATAACTAATTCTAAATCAATAATAAATAAAAGACATGCATATAAAAAACAGCAAAACAATGTCACCCTGTTAGTGTCAATTAAGGTGGTATATTCCCACAAAGAAACAACAAAATATCAACATAAAGGGATTTTCCCAACAAAACGCTAAAATAGCACCTTAGAAAAACCTTATTGACACTGTTTGGTAGCTACGTTAATTTGAACAGTTTTTTTATTACCTTCATCCTGAGATGCATCGACAACCTGGCTTTATATGAGAGTGGGGCATTATAGACAGGTCTAGCATCAGACTTAGGACTACACGACACCTAAGTAAATGTACAAAGTTTGATGCATAGAAAGAAACATTTCTTTGACTTTTGAAATTTGAAAATAAAGTTTCTGTCTTCTTGACAGTTTCTTAGAATATGAGTCATTCTTCGCTTGAGCATTTAATTAGCTAGGTTACATATTTTGAAATGTACAGCCTAATTGTGAATTAAATTTTGAATACCTTTTACGTAAATTATAATAAAGATTTCTCAAAAGTGTTTACAATTACCATTATATACAAAACGTACTTCAACAGTATAAATATATTTATATATTAAGTCTAAACAATACATTTTAAACAATGTCATGATCTGCATCTACCTGAATTGAATGCCATTAACAAACCAGTTCTTGATATAATGCCCAAACTATGGTCTTTTGATATTTTTTTTTTTGAGAAACTGAAAATAATGTAACATTACTAATTCATCTCTGATGCTTGTCGCTTGAAAATATCATGAACATTTCTTGTTCAGAATCGAAGTACTTCTTTAAAAATATTTATATGATCAATCACATAAAATATAATATACTGTCACTTTAAACTAAATGTGACAACAAGCTATTTTGAAAAACAATTTTTTGATTTCCGAGGAAAAGTAACATTATTTTTGCAATTGTTAATAAACCATATATTTATACAGTACACAATACATTGATTAAATTCATGACATTTCCTTACAAATACATATTAAACCAGACCCTAGACTGGATGTCAACCAACAGTTAACATACACAATTAGTGGTTAGGTTTTAAGAATAAATGTGTTCAGGATATACGAGTATATGGGAAGCGAATAGGCCAGAGTCTGACGAAGAGGACCTTCAGGCCCTGTATCAGAAAAAAACTATCTGGTACTTTTAGTATGTCATTTATATTATCACCCATAAACACATTTCTGATTAATAGGACAAAACTTCGCTTTTTTTTGTTTTGTTTTTGTTTTTGTTTTAATTCAATATAACGATAAAATAGAATTCCTGTTTATCCTATATTTGAGAAAACATTTTCTATAAGTATGTAAGCGATTGTATCACAAGTGAACATATATCTGATTAAATAAACAAGACTTTGCATGTTTTTCTACCAAATTTTGTTTTTGTTTTTAATTTACTATTGCGACAAAATAGAATTCCAGTTGATTAATTATCTTTAAAGTTGACAACCAAAGATGGCCCCTACAACAATGATTTTTCTTTGATGATATATCTAAGACTTTTATTATGTCAGAAGAAAATTGTTGCAAAATTGACATAAAGAACAAAAGACCCACAATTTGCATTAAACTATGCAATGTCACTTTCGCCTTTCTGTCTTACATTTATTGGTGTGAAGTATACATTTCATTTATGAAAAAAAATAGAAACATACATATTGCTGTAAAATCTGACTACATAAATTCAACCTTTCCAGACAACCTATAGCTAATCTCTTCAGAAGTGAACATGCATTAATATTATCAAACGTAGAATAATCATGAAAAATAAATCGATGGATTTTGTGGAAAATACACTGCCCTCCAAAAGTTCTGTTACACATTTTAAATTTTGCTGATAAATTATTTTTGACAAAACCATTGGAAAA
>JAUMHH010157797.1:21182-35952 GCA_032359455.1 Chlamys rubida | reverse complement strand
TGACTCTAGTCCAAATGGTTCTTAGGATATTGTTGTTTGAAGTTTTTAACATATTTGACCCCTGTGACCTTGAAAGTGGGTCAAGATCATTTTAATAAGGAAAGTTAATAGCACTCCATCCCAGGTACCTACTGGTCAAATATCATGACCCTAGGTCCTCCAGTTCTTCAGAAGAAGTCGTTCAAAAGAATAAGTTGACGGACGAACGACGGACGCGACAGTACGGCATCAGCTCACATGCATGGCCATCTCTGTCAGAAACTCCTGGAGAATGACATCCCTGACACACAGGCAGTACAAATCACCGGACATAAAAAATATCACTTCACCCATGCTGTGTAACGCTACTGACAACAATGATGAATCTGACAGATCGAGGTACAAACAGTCGCGTCCCATGTGTGTACCTACAATCCAACATGTGTGCTCAACAAACTGATCCGAAAGATCTGTGTTTACAGGAAGTGGTATCCATGGCGGTGTGTTCAATATCACAATTAACAATTACACTAATCCAGTGGTAAATCCACCTAGTCGGGGACCCAGACGTCCAATCATAACAGACTCTGACGAGGAAATTTAAGCTCTTTCAAAAACGTTTCTTTGATTCGAAGTGTGACGTCACATAGGGTAAAAAATCGGTTCGAAATTGACCGTCTGCATTATATTCTTCTTTTTATGTACTGTTTTGATGTTGTTATAGATTCCTGATATTGTAGATAAAATATTATCTTCACTGTGAATAACGTTCTTTTTCGTTGTAAGGACGAAGCATACAAACGTAGCTTTAGAAGTTAAGAGGCCGTATTTATTTGAGGCCCCGACTGGATACGTGTAGACAATGGCAAAGCCTCGTGTTTGGCAACTTAAGAATCTTCCCCTTGGGTTGAGATTCCCCTATCTCACCCACAAGGGGGTAAGAGATTCTATTAATCTCACCCCTAAGGAGTGAGAGATTCTATGAATCCATACAATTCGAATTGTTGTTATTGTTCCGAACAATGCCACAGACCAAAAAAAAATGGAAAATATTAAAAATTGACTAAGTTAAACTTTTTGGGTATTTTCCTCAAAAAATCCCCAGTTTATCTGAATGCTTTGATTTTCATAATATCACCTCTACATAGTTGCATAATCATTATGTGAAAGTTTTAACTAATTCTGCTGGTTAATTACGAAAGTGTGGAGCCTCCTTAAGACATTAAAATATGTTTAAAAATATTGTGGAATGCCGGACATCATTTTAGCAGCGTCTAAAGGGAGATAACCTCAAAATACACAAACAAAGCGGAAGAGTTAATTTTCTTCCTTAGTAATGTCTGGTAATAAGCCTAAATCACATACAGATTTGTCATTCATGGGACTGCCGAAGTGTTGCATGTTCCGAACTTGTTAGGCTACGGGGTTGTGGGAGATTGATTTCTGGTATGTGTTCCAGCAAGACATTGCAAACGTGACAACAAAGTGTAAACAAATTTTAACCGGAACTAAAAATAGATATGACGTTCATACCATTCATTATCATAATACTGAGCGAAAATTGGTCACAATATCTATATCATGTATACATGAACTGGTCAAATCAATGATTATTTAGAATAATGGGGAAAGCCATAGGGAAGCTTTCGTCATCAAGAAAAGTGACAGTGTTAATAATTGGACAGAATGGGTCAGGCAAAACATCTTTGCTACACAACCTGAACTTGGGAAACATCACCAACACGTTTACCGACGACTTTGAGACTCTCGAAGCCCTGTCTGGAGAGCGGGTACAGGCTGTGGCATGGAACATGTTCGGTTCCCGCTGTGCCGGTGGAATATTTACCTACTATCGTAACATAGATGCCTTTATTTACGTTGTGAACGATCGAGGACCGCCCGATAACAACATGGAACTTGCTAAGGTCGTATTTCAATTCCTCGAGGGTAGACGTTTTTCCAATTCTATTTTGGCAGTAGCCGTCAACCAAAGAAGCACGGGAGAAGGGACACCGGTGACATTAGACGAGGTTCGTTCTGGGCTAGATTTGGATAACTGTTCCCATGTATACCAGCTCTTCCCGATAGTAGCGACAACGGGTGAAGGGTTGGACAAGTTACAGGACTGGCTCTCGCAGGAACTGGGCAAGAAGTTCACGCGCCAGTGCTTCTTTGGGTCAGGTGACCAACAACAGATACAAAAGCGTGACATCGCATCATTTCACACGCGGATCCTTAACTCATTCAAAGCATTGTTTACGAGGATTTAAAACAAGTGATAATTCAAGTTAGACACAAATGGTAACTTTATTACATCAACAAGCAAACTAAGTAGTATTTTCATTGCATTGTATAAGTGACTAGAAATTAGTACAAGAGGACCAAGGGCCATAACGGTCACCAGAGTTGTTATGGGTAGTTTTCATTGTTGAGATGTGAAGATAAATCCGCACGTATGTTCAATTAAATTATTTTGCTCTTTAGAAATAAAATATTTTCGTTTAGCCAATTTTCCTCTTTGGTCTACTCCTTGAGTAGGTTAGAATCTTGTACTTTCTGATACTACTTAATTTCAATTTCATCATATTAAATTATTTTCAATTCAGTTTGAATTATTTCTTGCTGAAAAATGAACAAAATATTGTCAAAAGTGTTATTTCCCTATTATATACAAATTAAAGACTTTGACTTTTAGATTATCTCAAAATTGGGAAAGGTCTGAACAGTTCAAATGTTTGTCACATTTACATCACTGTGACATGGATATACTGCATGAAACTTACTTGAGTTACTTCCCCTGAAACGGTTGTTTTATACAGCTAACTTGTTTCAGCAATACATATTTGGTATCATGGGCAGCTTTTTCAGACTTATAACCGCATATGTTATTACCACTGTCATTTATCATTTTTTCTTGCTGTTATTTCTAGATTTTATTTTTACTCGCATCAAGCGCTTGTAATGGTATAATGCCTTAACCTACCATAATATTTCATTGAGTAAGTTATGATGTTATATAATAGCATTTGCCTTTTTGTAAACAGTGATATAGGCCTATTGAAAGGAAGATGAATGACACCAACAACACAGAGGAAAAGGAAATTTGAACAATGTTTACTCGGGGTAAGAAAATGGTTTGATGTTTCTCTACAAAAAGTAGTTAGTTTCTTCGCAAAATGCTTTAGTTGTTTGGGCACGAACGAAAACACTGCAGCCTATGGTATCTCTTAATGTTGTAGATATGTTTGATAACCCAAACATTCAATTTTGATCAAAAACACTATAGGGATTATATTGGGGTTTATCATGTATTTGAACAACCCTGAATTTTTACAATTCACCCAGACATTCTTCAGGCCAAATGTCATTTTTACAGACACTGAATTCTGTGCAAGTTGTTAAAGGTTTGTCTTGTTGTCCACTCCTGTGACATCTGACCTCACCACAATACGATCAAATAGACTTGTCTTCATAACGTACTGCCTTATCATTTCTCTTGCAATCACACATTTTACCCCACCTGGTTGTTATAATGCTCAACTTCTTAAGAAGTGAAAGACCTAGAGACAAGCAATTTAGTCAGTAGTCTGCACTTTTTTTAACAAGAAATCACATAGATATTCAAAGACATACAATAGTTTTAGAAAAATCAGATGACTACATCTCAAGAACCAAAGGATTAAAACTTACACAAGTCTGTTCCTTCTCATCCTAATTTAATACTACATTTGCCAGACTCTCATGGATCCTTTCAGATGTGCTGCCAAAGAAGCTTCCCTTTACTACCTTTTCAAGTGCAATACCATTCGGTAAAGTCAGGTAAAAAATAGCTGCCTTTTAAGGTAGTTATAAAAACTTCTTCGTACTGTTAAACTTTGTGGTCGGTGCTGGACTTACTTGTTGATATTTTTTGGCTGTGAAGGACTTAAAACCAGCAAATCACTTGAATGTGATCTTAAATATAATTGACCTTGGAATTAACCAGGATTGTACAAGTTATTTTCCTTGACAACTTATTGTAAAAACATGTCACCAGGTCCAACCAATTTTTCATTATTTATGGATGTGTCTTGGTTACTGTACATCATTACTACTGATTCAGCACGAACTGTTCACATTCCAGAATGTACAACATAACACCAGTGTATCTAATACATTACTTTATTACGGTTTGTTTGGATGACATGAGTGGATGCTATAATTGCTACAGACATGGATGGTGGGATGATATAAAACATACATTATGCTCTGTGGTGACCAGTTGCTCTGATGTGGTGAGTGTTGTCAAAGGGGTGTACACTTCTACACTGCTGCTTCATTGCATAAGGCATGCACACTTAATATAGGGGAGGGGAAGTATACCAGTCATACGACAGTGGCAAAACCCTGGGAACAGGTGATCACAAATATTCAATGCCCGTGACATTTAGACCACTGACATGCCTTTCTAAGATCAAATTGATTGAATAAGTATTTCATTCCAAATGCAATGTGACAGATATTTCAACATTGTGTATAAATACATGTGCTTGTTGTGGATACAAAATATTCTCCATGAACTGACAAAGATAAAGTTGATCTATGTCCACACTTTTGCTAAGAATTTAGAAGAAAAAAGTTGGTTAACAGTTATGTATCAAAACATTGATTGTAACTTCCCCTGAACACATTGACATTAAAATGAAAAGAAAAAAGAAAAAAATGAAAGACAATTTCAGAGTTTTTACTTTATGATTGTATATTCTTATGTCCGATGCAAAAACCACAAACAGGATTGTCAACAAAAGTGTTTTCCCAAAGGAAGATTTCCCCTCTAATCAAAATGTACCCCTTAAATGTAAACTTAGATTCTTCATCATCTTCAGCTACAACATACTAAAACAATTTTGAAATCACTCAATCCAGGTAATTTCTCAATCACACTAAATGTGTAAAACAGACTGTTGTTGAATTAATCACAGGAGCATTTTATTCTAAATCAAAAACATTCTTTTCGTAGTTTATTTTCTTACCTTTTCGTTGCTTATATAGATAAATGAGATCAAAATCAAATTTTACATGTTTTAACACAAATTAAGCAATCAATTTGAAATTTTATATTAATACTAAAAGCTATATATGCAAATTTTGATCATATGTAATATACAATATAACTGATCACTAAATTGAAATGAATGAATTGCCTCTGGTATTTACCATAATTAGTGAACAAGAGATCGCTTACCAGGGTGACTAGGAAATACAACAAACACAAAACTAATAATGTTGGAGTTTGATAATATGCGTTGTCGATTAACTACTTAGAACTGGCAGCTGTTCGTCACAATTTCAGTGAGAATATGAGCAAAATATAAAAATGAGCACAAAAGCACAAATTAATCTAGATTTGCTGAAGAAAATACAGTTGTGATGACAAATGAAGTGTTAGTAATGTATCAAGATATGAAGGCACAAGCAATAATAAACGAAAAAAACTATCAAATGGTATTGACATTTCCAGTATGCAAACATGTTTCCATTTTCTACCAATCGCAAACTAATATTGCATGTTCCGTTTGAAATTCCTATCAGTATCATTTTTTTTTATATCTAAATTGTATCTAATTTGTTAGTTGAAAACCTGCTATATGTACCCATGTAAGAACATTCTGAGGGAATACTAGCATCCTCACATTTTAAAGTCAGCGGAGGCAGTTGGCATCTTCAATGAAAGTCACCACTGTATCTTAAGTATACTTCCAGCTCTCTTAACTAAATTAAAAGTTAACAAGTACTGCTTACTATGTAGACTGACTTCAATGTTAACAAGTACTGTTGTTTACTTCAAGATTTTATTCAATGTAAACCAGTACAATTGTTTACTGTCTACACTTAGTTCAGTGTTAACCAGTACAGTTGTTTACTGTCTACACTAAGTTCAGTGTTAACCAGTACCGTTGTTTGCTGTCTACACTTAGTTCCGTGTTAACCAGTACCGTTGTTTGCTGTCTACACTTAGTTCAGTGTTAACCAGTACAGTTGTTTACTGTCTACACTTAGTTCAGTGTTAACCAGTACAGTTGTTTGCTGTCTACACTTAGTTCAGTGTTAACCAGTACAGTTGTTTACTGTCTACACTTAGTACAGTGTTAACCAGTACAGTTGTTTGCTGTCTACACTTAGTTCAGTGTTAACTAGTACAGTTGTTTGCTGTCTACACTTAGTTCCGTGTTCACCAGTACAGTTGTTTGCTGTCTACACTTAGTTCAGTGTTAACTAGTAGTTGTTTACTGTCTACACTTAGTTCAGTGATAACTAGTAGTTGTTTGCTGTCTACACTTACTGTTTTCACTTAGTTCAGTGTTAACTTCTTTTTTCTGTCTAGAATTAATTCAATGTGAACAATGCACATCTACCTACTCTATTCACCCAAAGAGAAAAAACATTCAACATTACCAAATATGCTTCAAGCACACATAGATGGGACTATGAAGTTAAACACATACACATACAATCTATTTTTAATGGATTAAACAAATAGTTAAAAATCAAACACTCTAATTGTTAATACATCCAAATCAGCAAGTTCAGAATTGGAAATACTAAGCAGTTTTGTCTGGAAGCCAAAATTTTGTATTTTTTGTTAATACTCACAATACGTTACCCTAGGTGTTTACATGTGTGCAGTACAAAAGTATTTAGAGACATTTTCTAGAACAACAATTTCAATAATGCAATCTGCATGTATATGTAAGTCATATTACATATTTCATGCTGGGAGTATTATATTTTTTGTCAAATATTAAAAATTTACATAAACATAACCATTTCTACATCATATTTTAAATACAGGATAACATTATCATATAGTTCATGATCAACAGTTTGAAGGTGAGAAGCTTTTTTTTTTTTTTTTTTCTCTCTTGGAATAATAATCAACATTAAAAAAAATATACAAATATAAATAGATGCATGTGCTGCTGAAAATGCTTGGTTTATGTGGTCATATACATGTGTATTACACTAAAAGGTCTTCAGTAATATTCTGATGTTAAGTAATCCATGTTTGTCCCTGTTGAGGTCAGTATTCATTTCAACATGCATGATTTCTGTTCCTTGTCGTCACCAAAACAAACAGACATGTTGGGAGACAGTTTTTACAGCAATGACCGAGTTCAACTTAATTTCTAGTCTATAAAATATAGAAATGTTAACATTTTATAAAATTTATCCACCATGGCACCAGTAAAATTAACAAATTCTCACAGTCACTCTGTACGATCCGCAAGAATCATTTGCCTATGAGTAGAACACTTGATATGTGACAGAAGAATTCTATCTTGTTAATCTGATGATAACACGTCTTCTGTAAGGGGCTCTATCATTGGATGTGTTCTAATGTATGTAATGCTTACTACTACTGTAAGCTATTTTAATACTTTGGGGTGTATTTCATTGAATAATAAATTAAACGATGATCATTTCATCAAAATAATTACCCCATATAAGAAGACTTCATTAAATAAAATCATAAAAGACTGACAATTGAATTTAATATGTAAAGAAAAGTAGTTTTTTTAAATCATAGAAAAAAATCAAATTGGCTAACATGGACATTTTATCATTGTAGAAAGAAATACAACAAGAAAAACAAAGTTAATTAAATAAATCACAAATGAATGAATAAATATAAATATATTCTAATTATAAAACAATACTACAGAAAATATTTACAAAGGCATGCAATACAGAATCCAACTAAGTATTTTACTGTTTATGATGCTAATCTTTCACATTACCGTGATACACTAAATCAACAGAATGACTGGTCTTTGAGCTGTAAGAGCAATATGATTTAAAACTTATACATACAAGCAAAATTAGAGTGAATGCTGCTTTCAACAGTCAAAATAAAAGGGTTTTTCTATGTATTTACAGCAATTTAGTAAAATGAAACTGACCACTATTTGAAACAGTCTTACAGAATAGGCTGTAGAAATTATTTAGTGCTATCTACCAAAATTGAACTGAACATTGCTTTCAAAGTCACATGAAATTGGCTGTAGAAACTTGGTATTTTCATTTAAATAAAATGTCTTATTGAATTTTTTTATTTTTCAATATATAATTGACTATAATTGTTTATAAATTCACCATAAACTTGTCATTAAATAATACAGTAAACAAACAAACTATTGTATACGTTAGCTTGTGTAAAACATTTTTTTTAAATCCTTTTCTTTTACATAACTTTTCTAAATTTTCAAATGTAGCATTAACTTTTTGAATATGCCCTTGCAGATTAAAACAGAAAAGAATATAACTTATGCTTTGAAAATTAAATTTCTCTAATAACACCAGTATCAAACGATTTTTTTGACAAACAATTTTCTTTCCTTTTTTGCACAATAATGCTATTTTCAAACGTTTCCTGCTAATAAAAAAAGGAACTACACAAATGAACATTTTACCAATCAAAGACGAAAATAGGGATACCAAGGTCACCTTCTTTTACTGTGATCCATATTTGACTGTAATACTAACAAAATGTTCAGTTAATGTACGGATAATCTAGAAACATGATTTGCAATGCCAGGTATCTCAATAAGTGCAATAAATCACATCAAACCCTTATTATGTTGTGTAATTTCAATATGAATTTGATATTGTGGTGTTTAAAAAGAAGTTGAAAGAATGATTAAAATAGATGTGTTTTTATCTTTTTTCCCATCTATGCAACATGGTACAGCTTATAAGGTGAAAGTGTTTATACAGTACTGTACATGTACTTGTAATTATCTGTTGTCAAAGATATCATGTTCAATAAAAAATCTTCCCAAGTCTGCTTTCAGCCAACAAAAAAAAGTGTACTTGTAAAAATCAAACAATTTTAAAAACCTTTTTTTATGTGATCAATACAGTTCTGCTATCCTCATTATCCGTCTTGGGAGATGTGGCATTATCTAAATGTTAAATATTGATCCAATGCTGATAAGTAAGGTGAGGTCCAACAAACTTTGCATCAGCAACAGTTTCCACTTTTTGAAATATGAGTATAGTATACTCAAAACAACTCCTATTGTGCACAGATATACACTCAAAAACACCTGCAAATTTACCTTGGTTTCCACACAAGATTCATACTAACAAACTCGACTATCATCATGTTAAATACTTCTAACCAAACATTTAACACGTTGAATCAACTCTGGATTTGGCCTCAGTGGACTACTGATATAGTAACTGTATTCCTCGTGTACAAAGACAGCATCAATAAACAGTAAAACATACCAATATTCTTATAATATTAACAAACAAAATCATACACATCAATGAACAGTGTATAAATCCAACATCAAATCATCAACCACAATACACAAGTAAAAACTAAATGTGTATATAACCAAGTTTAACATTTAATCAACATAATATTAAATATATATATAATGTTGCGAGTAAGATACCTGAATAGACTATGAATTACTTTGACACTGATGTGAGATAGAATACCAACACAATGAAAATAGTCAAACAAATATGCTAAACTCTTCTGTATTGTGTGTTATAACTCAAGTTTCATTAAAATATAACATTGTTTTCTGATAAATTCTTGTAAAATCCCACATTGAAGGAAGTCTTGAATTCTTCTTCCACAAAAATATAACATCTTCTTACACAACAGTAATTTGCTTTATATTTCATAGAGAAATAGATATCTTGATATTGTAATTGTCAGTGGTCTATATAAAATTGACATCAAACGTTGCCAGTAGCCAGCCCATTGACTATCCTAGCCCAGAGATCCTTTCGACATGACTTGGTCCTGCGTAGGCTTTGTAAAAACTCTTGAAATTGGACCATTCCACCTGGCGTGAGACAAAAGGCATTTCTGGCACTGCAGATGGTATTGATGAAGTCATCATACTCAGAAGGGTTGATATGGTGTATACGCTGGTGAGCACATTGGATGAACCTGAAGGTATCAACAATGATATATCAATATTTTTCAATTAAATCTTGAAATAATAATAATAAATGGTAGGAAGTAGAACTAAACCATGTAATAATTAGGGAATTTGTACAAAACAAGAGCTCAGTTGGTCTTAACAGTCACACGAGTGAAACTATGAATTGTGCACATATAGTGTTTTGTACCCCAACTGTAGTATAGTGAACAAAGAATGATTCATTAAAACTTTGATCTAAATCCACACAAAAAAAAGATATGACATTTGAAGGTTTTTGCTCTAAGTGATCCTTTTATGATCATGACCATAGATTCCCACCCTCTTCATTTAAAGATGATTTATGAAATGTTGGTCTAAATCCACCAATTACTTTCTTTAACTTGAGATGTTGTTTGCAGTTTTGCACTAAGTGACCCTCTTATGAGCCCCGCCTCCTCACCCTCCTTTATCTTGGGGATTGCTTCTAGCAATGCTGATCCTCATCATCTAAGAATCATTTCATGAAATGTTTGTGAAAATCCATTAAATCAAAACATTGGAGGGTATTGCTCTCTTTGTGACCACTGATGGACTCTTCCCTTTACCCTATGTGGAGCCAGCCCCTCCATGGTTCCTGAAATCTGCCCCTCATCATGTAAGGATAATTCTTCCCCCCCCCCTCCAAACTAATATATGCAAGATAATGTATACAAATAATCAATCCAAGGTTTCCAATACTTACATTTGAAGACATTTTTGGACCAGGGGATTGAGTATATTATTTGACCTTAGATGACCTTGCGGAATAGACGGATTGTTCCTGGCCAAAATGTGAGCACCTTCAACGTAGATGTCGTACAAAACAAAAGGACTGACTACTGCATTGACTGCACTGGCACAAAACTGTTGGAGATAATTTGTTCCTGCAAGACAAACACAGAAAACAATCAGTTGTAAAAATACTAATCCATAATGCTGTAAACCCCTTATGTTGCATGATATTCGTATTTAAAATTTTGATTC
This sequence comes from Chlamys rubida, assembly GCA_032359455.1. NCBI lineage: Eukaryota > Metazoa > Mollusca > Bivalvia > Pectinida > Pectinidae > Chlamys > Chlamys rubida. Next base: position 25,024 of record JAUMHH010157797.1, on the reverse strand, counting down.
TCAAAGACATTTTATCAAAAATCTGATAATCTCAATTCTTTCAAATCAATCAATTATTCAAGTTTTGTACATTTAGGGTTTACATCTTTGCTACACCTTATGTCACTCTTTTTTAATAAAAAATAGGCAATTTGTTCTACTTTACAACAATTACAAAACCAAGAGCAGTTTTTACAACCGTGAATCACGGTGGCCAATAATCCTTTCAGTCATTCTGGATTAATGTAGTAGTGTTTTAAAAGAAAAGTTGACCATAGACAGGTAACAGATGCGGCGCAATGCCTTAAGTTCACTGTCAAGTAAAAAGTGCCATCACAATGGACATGTTAGCATGACAACTTACACAGTCACATTTCAACTAACAGATAAGATAAAAAGAAGGTTGTATGCATTGCTATTTTTTGTATAAAAATAGCTTGAACTCACCTAGTTTGATAGCAATGTTTAGGAGCCATTTGACATCCTCTCCATATGGTGGGTTGCGGGCATACTTCGCCTGTGGTCGATCATCATGCACACGTCTTGCTAATGTTTCAAGAGCTAACATGCCGACACGGAAGGCAGCCATCAGGTAGTTTAACTGGACCTGATTGGTGGTTGTCTGTTGACCATTATGTTGTCCCTGGATGGCAGCAGACTGGGGCGGACTAGGAGATTGAGAGGAACCATCAGACAGCACTTCAATTGGATGTGAAGACTGCACAGATCCTGCTGATGAAGTGGGAATCTGCTGAACAGTTGGAGGATGACACTGTGCATGACTAGGAAACACTTGTACAGCAGGAGTCAGGGCCCGGAATGGTGGAGCTGCATTGGCAGGATAGATATTGGCAGGAGTTGGTATTCCTTGCATGTTGTTGAAGTGAGGCTGATTTTGATATGTAAATGCAGGAACAAAGTGATGTAGGTTATGATTCTGCATCGGGATCGGCTGATGTGTTGTGTACTGATGTCCAAACGGCTGTATCTGCTGAACATATCCATAATGTTGAACATATGCCTGGTGGTGATGAGGTAGCTGAGGATGATGAGGGTTAGCTTGAGGAATGGCATATGATAGCACAACAGGCTGAGTAGGAATCTGACTATTGACAGCACGAGGCATCATCTGTGGTGTGTTTGTCAAAGTGACTTGATTACATGAATGTGGAGGAGTAGAACTGAATGGAATGACTGAGAGTGAGGATGGACTCCTCCTGTCAGTGGGAAGTGGCGCTCCAGCCACACTGGCAGCAGTCACCACTGCCGCTGACACACCCGAGTCATTGGATTCTGTGGTCGTATGACTATGGTGTGTTGTTTCTACAGATTGATGATTATGACTAGACTTTGCAGCCTCCTCAGACAGCTCAAACCACTGCCTGGCAACATCAAACAGAACTTCAGGGTACACACCCCCTCCTTTGGCTGCACTTTCCACAGCCAGACATGCTCTCTGCAACATCTCTCGGCTCTGCTCCTTACACTGAAACAGGGCCCTTTGCACCTCAGAAGGGTTTAGAGCCTGTGCATTGGGCAGACAGGACAGTGCAAGTTCTGCGGCAGCCCGGATCATGTTAGGGTCACGACCTCGGGAAGCTCTATCAGCCAAAGATGCCACTTCAGCTGGTGTGAGATGACCTTCCCATGTATCTATCAGCATGTTGATAGCTGCACTTCCTATCTCCATAGCTTGTCCTACAGTACCAACAAAATAAACAATACAGTTACTGGACAAATAGGGCTTCATCTAGGAAGTCAATGAAATTTCATTATTCCCACAAATCTTCTATACAGAGGATATTGATGTTCCTATTGAATAAGAAGCTGTAGCAAGTTTCAGAGAGAACAGATAAGGTAATCAAAAGAAAACACTATCAGTTTCCAAAAAAAAAAAAAAACTTTAGTTTCTCTAAAAGTTTCCATTTTAAATATTCTATGTGTATCAATTTCAATATATGAATTAAAAAGCTGTATCTAAATGTATCAAATGCAGGACACTTTTCACGCGGTATTTTCATTTTTGCTTGTTTTTTTCATACTTGCAATTCTGATATGTACAGTACATGAAGCTTATACACATCCATTATCACAAATTCCCATTCAATTATTTTACTTATTAACTGTCATTGTCTCCTGACTTGTATATATGTGCTTAATTCCAGCATATTGGGATTGCATCAAAGCATCATTTCCACTGGTTCAGATACCTTGGTATGATGACTGGTTGATGTAACACATTATGAAGGAATTTGACAAGGAATCTAACACGGAACATATTAAGTTATTTTGACACAAGTTCAGATGAGCTCTTATTAGCCCTATGCAAATTTGTTTCTGACTAAATTGACCTTGACTTAAAGGTGAGAGCCATGCTACTGAAATCAGTACAGTGTATACTACACACCCTCTTACGGTGATGCAAGTAAATTTCATCCCAGACAATATTTACTAGAAATTTTCTACTTTAATCATTTGATCTTTGACCTAGAGGTGAAGGCCATAGTGACCTAATAACATTGCAGATTTTAACTTTATATGACAGTCAAAATTGTGCATGGTGACAAAAGGGCCATAAGTCTGTATAAGAGGATTATTAATGTGGGAGGTAAGACACAGTCAGACAGCTGATACATAGAATGCAAACACCTCATCTCCTATGGTAGTAAACTAATTATGAGACTGAAGTTGCCTTCTGATATTTATTATAAAACATATTCCGTGTAAATACTGTTTTTTACAAATACACATATAGGCTTCATGGAGACCAGTGGTAAATGCTAATTACCAGCTTATAATTTCAATTGTCTGCCTTAAAATTCTGTGTAGAACCCCGACATTACGACATCATTGCACATGAGCTGTACTTGTTGCAGATAAATATATACTAAATTCTTGTGTACCTGTAATCCAGGACACATGGGAAGAGTAGGTTCGAGACAGCCAGTTAGGAGAAACACAGTTGTTGAGCCCCAAGGCATACAGGCCAATCTGGAAGGCACAGAGATGGAGGTTTCTGTGAGGGCCTGTGTGGGTGTTGGTACTGCTGGGCTGTGTAAACAAGGAAGTGGAACTGTTGCCACCAGCTTTGGTCAACACAGTCTTTGATAGCTCAAACATAAAGTGGGCTGAGGCTTCACTTGGCTGGTTGGGTACTGTTGGCATGATACGAGCCTTTCCTTTGTACCTGCAAAAAAAAACATGGATTTTTTGTTTAATTCATCAAAGAATACCAGCTGTTCTACAAACATGAATTCATCTCAATAATAGGAGACTGAACATAACATTTTATTTTTATGAAGTTCACAATAAAGCAAAGCATTAGATTTACAGAAAACATATTGTACAGCAGGCTATATGCTGATTGTAGCTTTCAAGTGAGATATGATGTGGTTTTTGGCTAAATTCTTACTTACAGGCCTGTAGCACTCGCTTTAATGAACTGTATTGCATGATGAAAACTTGTAGGACTTTTAAATGGAAATGTGGATGGAAGTTCTCGACATGAACTAACAAAATGTTAAGGTGTATGTCTAACATTAATAGTCTAACATTAACAGGTTACTGGTTTTCTTGGGCTAGTTGTGTGAATATTGTGAGTTGTAAAGAGAAGGAGTACTCACCTTGGATTTTTTACATTGGGCATGCCTGGAGTAAGTATTCTAGATTCCATCAATTGGGATGGAATGAATCTGGCACCTAAAGGACTGGGAGGACTAAAACAAAAAGTCATTAAAACATTGACATTCGCAGCTGCAGCTGCACAATCTTGTTTTTGTAAAACCTTACGATACAAAATTTGAAACTAAAATCATTTTCTCATGTAACACTGCACCTCAAAGATTTGTTTCTCTTTTTAATCT
>JAUMHH010157797.1:0-21082 GCA_032359455.1 Chlamys rubida | reverse complement strand
TATGAAACAGGGCGCACATATTTAATCTTATGAAACAGGGCGCACATATTTAATCTTATGAAACAGGGCGCACATATTTAATCTTATGAAACAGGGCGCACATATCAAATGTTCTCACCTTTCATTTTCTCTCAGTTTGTTTCTGGCATCCTTGTCCCCCGAGCTACTGGAACCAATAGAATCACTGCTGTCTCCTGAACTACCACAGTCACTGCCTGGCCCTTGGTGTTTCCACGTACGCCTTACCATAGTAGGGGAGTTGTCACTTGATGTTGTCTCTGGTGCACTGCTGTCAATACTGGCCATACCTAACATGAACAATGTAAAAGATCTTTCAACGGGTCATCCTTTCTTAAAGTCTTAAACGCTCTTCATAAGAATATGTCATTTCATTAATTGCATATTTATAAAATTTTGCACTATACTTAAAGCTTTTAATACTTGTCTTGTCAGTATTTATAATCAGGTGCAGAACTCAACAAGAGATGTAAAAGGGATCGTCTTTCATTAGTGCTATGATAATTGAATTACTTCTCTTATCTGATGGATTAATAGTCATGTCAACAACGAATTCATCATGAGGTAACATTAGATCATATTGCTGTGTTTAACACTCTCCTTTCAGAGTGATGTTACAGTTTGATCTTGATCTATTGACTAAAATAATATTAAACAAAAAAGGAATAAGAGAGATTTCTGATTTTTGATGGCCAGATTTTCTTCTGACCAAGCAGCTTGAAGTTCAAAAAGAAAATTTGCAATACTAGGGAATAGACAAATTTGCAAATTAAAAATATCTGCCTAGTGGCCATTTTTAATACCAATCAATTGAAATTACGCATTTTTAATTCACTGAAGACCAGATTTAGTAAACATGAAGTTTACTTTTTGATAAACATTACAATGTTTATTGTCAAAGTTTATTTGTTCCCGACACTGGGGTACTTAATCTGAAATGGCAGGCGGACCTAAATTTTTCTTTCTATCCACAAAATTTTGAACTTTAGCCATTACTTATGCTATAGGTATATTTATAGGAAGTTTTGCAAACAAAGACATAGTGATATTGTCTTTAATTTGAAGGTGACACAAAAAGGATGAAGTAAAACTATACCCTGTGAAGGTTTTTTCTTCATGCTCATACATCGCAATTTGGCTTCCAGAGCTTTGAGTTCTTCTTCTTCCTCTACTGCAGAGCTGTCTGTATCCTTTCCACTGCAATAAAAAGTTTATTGATAAATATACTGTTGCATTCTGAATGAGCACACTATTTTTATGAGATTACATAGGGATGCAAATATAGAGAGTAAGAATGGGTTGAATCTTACCTATTATACCTCAGAGGGTATGTGAGTTTTGGTCTAGCACCTACTGCAGGGGTCACGATGGTGCTGGAAACTGTCCTTGCTGCAGCTGCATGACTGCTTCCCTCAGGTGCTTGACTGACAGAAGAACAAGCAGCCTGTGATGTGGAGGCCTGGGGTACAGACTGGCTGCTGGAGGGGGTGGTATTTACTGCTTGGATGGATGTAGCTGCTTGACCAGCCGGAGACTTACTGCCCAAGTAGTTCACCAGACTTGGAGCCTTGTACAACTGATGAACTTCCTTATCCAACAGTTTATCCATGATCTAAAAAGAAATATTTCATAGAGAAATGTGTAAAATATCTTATATTAAAGTGGGTACAACGTAAGCAAGGAATAAAGCATGAGATTCCTGAGGGATCTTTTTCTCACAATCATAAAATATTCATAAGTTCTATGTAAGTTTGATTGCTTTTCTCTTCTTTTTCTTTTATCTGGTGGATTATAGTCATGTCAACAGTAGTAAAAGAAATTTTTTATGTAAACTTTAAATTGCTTTGTTTGACATCGTTCTTTCAAAGTAAGGTTATTGCTTCACATATATAGCAGAAGAGTAATGTGTGAAAAAAAAATATTTCCATTCTGATCAAGCAGCTTGAAGCTCAAAACTAAATACAGAAAGCTAAGGAATAAAAAGAATATTCTTATGAAATCAGAGAAACATTTGTAATTTTCTTCTAATTCAAGATGTCTGTCTGATGGCCATCTTGTTTTTTGGAGGAGTCACAAAATAAAACACATGAACAATAAAGGACCAAGGTAGCCTACATACAAAATTTGAGAAAGATCTGTCCAGTTTTTCCTCATAGAAATAGCAATAATAATATTTAACTGAAAAAATCTAAGATGGATGACTAGCATTCATATTCTTCTTCCTATCAGTCTTAAACTGATACATGCACACTTAAGGACCAAGGGAAACCTATATAAGAAATCAGAGAAACATCTGTCCACTGATTCTTGAGAAACAAGTATTGTTCAAAAATGGACAACAGACCATGGACAAACAGACCATAGATAAAATGTTATTTGGGCTCTTGATATATTCAACAGTAACACAATCGTGTTAACATGCAAAAGTCATGAAAAAAACTAAATTAAAACATTGAAACAGAAATTTAATGCAAACTTAGAAGAATGAATCTCCACTAACATTAAACAGATAATTTGGTTACTACTCGCTGAAGAAAAATGAATTCCCTGTGTGACTGGTAATCTCTCCCCCCCCCCTAAAAATGAGGAATGTTGGTATGTTTTTCTTCATTTTATTACATGTTCTATGAAAACTGATAAGGGAAAGCTTTAGAAAAATCCAGCTATTATACTTCATAATAAACTATTTGAAACAGCCACTTGGGGCAGCATCACCACCCAGACCCTTGACAAACAACATCCAAAACGAAAAAGATTTGTCCTCTCTTTCCTCTCTACTTGGGCAACCCACATACCTAGTCTGAGCTTTGAGTGATCATTTGTTCTAAAATTAGGCTACAAACAAAAGAATTATATGAATAAATCAAACCAATTACTGAAAACCCTATAATTTCAGTTAAAAACATGTTATGATTTCAGAAGTAAATAATAAGTGAATTACTTTACCTTGCTAAGCTTGACTTGGTCATCCTTGTAGTGGACTAACATTGTGATGGCTAGTTCACCTCTCTGCCTTCTGGTACTCTCACACAGAAGTGGGTGATCTGCCTCAGAGACATTGGCTTTCATACCTAAAATAAATTTGCTATGAGATATAAAACAAGAATACCAGGGGTGGAATAGCATATGTCTATCACATTGTATAACAAAGGGTCATACAAAGTTACATTTAATAACAAGTTAATATCTATAAAGAAAGGGGAGTGATGACAAGAAAAGATAACTGATATATACGAATCTAACAGATTATTGTGATTTTTCTTTATCAAACTTAAAAGAGGAATGTCTAAATATCATTAGGAATGAATTTTAACTCAACATTAAAGGTATGGCCAGGATAATTATTGTTTGATGGTATAATCTTACCAAGTGCTGCGACTGCTCCTTCAAACCCAAGTTTCTCATCTCCAGGGGACCTGGCTATACCGTTCTGTACTGACCTACTGGGAGGCCTGCTGTTGGTGCTACCCATAGGGAATACTGAAACACACACAATTTACAATAGCACGTAATATAGTCATCAAAGTGTCTTTATTCACTGATCCAAAGAAAATATTACACAGTGCAAAACACTTAATGCTCTTTTAATATCATTATTTTTAATAATATTTAGTATATACCTAGGGAAACAAAGATCAATTGCTTTTTGATTGCAGATTACAGACAATTTTCATCTCTCTTAATTTTGAATACATTTTCCAATATTAATTTTTTAAGTATATTTTTTTTTAGAATTGACTTACAAGGCAGACAGAGGGAATCAAATATGAAGCTGGCCAAAGTAAGAGGCAAGAGGGCATCTCCTCGGGACTTGATGGTTCTGTCTCTCAGCTGTTCTGCCTTGTCTCTCAGAACGTTCACCTCTGCTGGACCGAGGGCTATCTTCTTCAGCAGGTTCAACAACTCTGTTTCTTGATATGCTAATTTAACCTACAGTAATGAATATATTCAATATAAAATATCTGTGAAAAAATACCTGATATCAAAATGCATTATCACATACTGCCCTTGATCACTTTTATGTAGTAAGAATACAACTAATTCTTAATAAAATCTGATGAGATGAAAAAGTAAACAAAAATTAACTGATTACATGTATTTCTAGCAGTTCTTTTACATATATGTTGTCAAAAACTTTAAAAAAATTACTAAGTACTAAAGAGAAAACTATCAGCCAATCTGACTGAAGACTTCATCTTTAATAACCCTGTCCTATGAGCAAAAATGAGTCTACTTCTAACAAACTGTTCTTCAAGTTTGGTGAATATGCGGCAATACATTTTGGAGCTCTAAAGCAGAAACAATGAGCCAATCAAAGAAATTTTCATTGAACGACTTCGACCTTTGACACAGCGACTCACCTCTGTGTCCACCTCTAATAATATCAAGTGTATAGGGATTGGCCTCTTTGCTCATATTTCTTTATCTAAAATTTTCTCTATCAAATATATGTCCTGTCAGATTTTTACAGAATATACAAAGTATATATAGGTGTCTACATTTTAACAAACTATTGAACAGCATGACACCATAATGTGTCCCTCTGACAAGTTTATTGTAGTAATAGCAAAAGCTGATTTAAGAAACCCCGACATGTGAAATCAACAGTGCAAGCTCCTATACAGTATAACACACCTCTAGGGCTTTACAGGATGCTGGTGGCCTAGGGAGTTCCAGCCCAAACATGCCCACTTTGAAGGCTAGGTGGAAACATTCATGCTCCTCGGCCAGCACACTTGACAGGAAGGCAGCCTTGGACAGAGTTGAACTGGCCATCAGACTGATGTTGGTCAGCGCCTTCTTCTTCTTACCTACACAAACAAAAGCATTGGTATAACAATATGTATTTCCAGAGAAAACATACAGCGACATTTGAAAATCAACATCGATTATGTTTATTAACAAAAAAGTCTCCAAATTAAGCCATGTACAACTGGACTTATAGGGAACCCACTTTGTGCAATATGACAAAAATACTTTCAGTTTTTCTTGAGTTGAGAAAAAGTGATAACAAGATTGTTTAACGGCATACAATGGACCACATGTGTAAGTATTTGCACAGATCTCTAAATTTGTATCATTGTGGCATTTGTTGCCAAGTAATCAATTACTTTCAATTCAATCACCAACTATTAAGATACTTTCACCACCTCAGGTTTCATTAAATATGAAGTTATCCACAAGAATTATTTTTTTTCAAAGCAGGTAATTTGTCATTTTTATGTCTTAAGCCATACATTATCTAAACAACATCTATGCCTTCCCATAATACATTCTGCTGTACCTAAACAGCAAATCATCAAGTCACTTCTCATTACAAATCAAAATATCTATATTCAAATTCTTCATATTCTTTGCAAATATGTTCCACTATCATTTATTGGGGACTTGGACAGTACAAACCTTTAACGCTTGGGAGATTGGCTGTTTCTGCAAGGAGATCACAGGGATTTGCCAGCATTTCCTCAGCAAGTCTCTGGGCCAAACGACAAGCTTCCTTTGTGTGACCATGGGCATGCAGGGCTTCTGCTCTTGCAAACAGGATCTAGGAAGTACCATAAGAAGGTGGTTAGATACAGAAACTAACTGTACAATGCAAGCAGTGACCAGTGATATGGGGACCAATCTTTCTGCAAAAATGTGACAAAATTTTGTTCCATTGGCAGAATTACAAAAAGCTGATATGTTGTTTTCTTTAGCAGGACCCTGACTACCCTTGGCTTACAGCTGGCCACCTGTTATCCTACTGAGGCAGTCAGGCATTAAATGTTTTTGAAATAATCATCATATCTCAATGATTTCTAATAACAACTTTTTGGCATCATATTTCCGAAAAAAATCCCTGGTTAATAGCTAAAGTTTCTATTTCCTGACTATAGAACATTGCACAATATCAATGAATAATTTGACCAAATAGATTGACAAACCTTTTGGTTGATTTTGTAAAGCTATGAATAACAAACTTTCAGTGATCATGATCTTACTTCATGCCAGAAAAAACACACAAGCATCTCACAAACATGATTATGAACTATTAAGATTGTCATTAAGTTAATTAAGAAAACATTTTGTATCAGCAAAGCATCACGAACTAGACAAAGTTGTAACCATGGAGTAGTATTTAATACTCCTTTCTTAAAATTCATGTAGGACAGGGGGGTTTTATTTCATGTATCAAAAAAAGTTTGCAGCAACTGTAATCTGTGATTTTTAAGAAAATTGATATAAGATGAAAGAATCAAGATGCAATAAGCACATCTTTTACTTGACTATAATATTAACTACTAGATCTCACCTGTTTATAGCGACCAACTCTCTGAGGGTTGCTATAAGGACAGGTTTTACTGTATTGCACTTCCAAAACATTTTTAAAGATGCCATGCTGAATTTTAAATCAACCTAAATTTTACACCTTTGCTCCTAAATGTATGAAAATTACTCTGAAAAATCACATTTCTGAAATATTTTTAAGTAGAAATCTTACATCTTGCATTTGATCCATATTCTTCACCCCAGCGAAGAAATTAGGCTCATCTGTTTTTTCTTTCTTTTGTTTGTCAGCATCAGCTGTTTTGTTTTTTGCACAAAAGTACACTTGATATTCATCCCCAGACTGCTGAGACTCTGAAGAGTGTTCAGCCCTCACAGATCCAGAAGCTTGGGCATCTGAGGCAGCCATAACAAATGCAGCATTGTCCTGAGCATTGTCACAAGCATGGAACACATCTCCAGATTTGTCTGTAGAAAATACTGAAAAATTAGAGGCACCTTCGGGTCTATTTCCAATGCCAAAACTATTTGCGAGGGAAGCATGACTGGAAAAACCCTCTTGATCGTCAATAGAATTACTTCTGGAATTCACTTCTTTCATTTCTGACCCCGAGTCAGAATCTCTATATATAGAACTACTTCTTTCTGGCTCACAGAAACCTTCTGAACCTGAACTTATGGCACCATCGTTTGTGTTGGAACCTCTGGGACTAGAATGACCATGTCGTCTACTGTTGTAGTTTGCTAAGTCCTGAGCATTTTGATGTTGCTCCTGTAACATGTTTTGTGCTTGAGCAAGTGTAGTTGTATTGTCTGTGCTAATAATACTTTCTGAGCATACTGTGACTGGCTGAATCCTAGATGGTTTCTTATCACTGTCATGAGTCTTGTTGAACCTGTATTTGAAACAGGAACCATCCTTTTCTGAGTAGGTAACACCAGGAATCGGATAGTCATCCCATGCTAGACTGCATGCCTCTATACCAGGCTTGAATCCAACAAAGTTTTCAATTTCATTTTTCTTGAGACCATTGCCTGTGTTATTTATACTGACACCTCTGGCTTTCCTCACTTTCTCCACAGTAGACAGATGCCACTCCTTGAACTTAACACTGAGATCATTCCGTTGTACAGGAGATAGTTTGGGATTGAGGGCGGCTAGTCTCCAAAGTGTCACTATTTCCTCACACAAGCTGGCTGCAGCGTGCTGTGTAATATTGGCTCCTCCACTTCCATTTCCCCGACACATGTTGTTATTGTTGGTTGTTGTCTTGGTGGTGAACCACCAGATCAGAATCTACAACCAAAGATATCAGTTTACAATCACTAGCAAGAATTGCCATAAATTATGTGTTAAGTTCTTTGAGCTATGTTTGTATAAAATATTTCAGTTTAACCAGCATCTATTGATGAGAATATTGACCTGTCATCAGAAGCCACAGCAGTCGTTTTGGTTTTCAGAATATTGGTAATAGAGCATTATAAACATACATAATCAAACAAAAGTTACCATCAAGTATGAACAAAATCAGACCAGCAGAACAGACCACCAGAAACCATTGTGGCCATCAGCCAGGGTATACTATAATACAATAAAAGGCCTATAAAAACTAGTAAAATAAGAACGTGATTATCCGAAATAGCAGAAACATCCAAATTATTTTACCTGTTCACATTGTAGAACTTCATCAGTGATGATTTCCAGCAGAGGAATAGCATTACTATCATTCCTTCTGAACATTTCTCGGACAATAGAGAGCAAATTCCACATGCCCTCTGGTTCTCTTCCCCTAAGTGGCCTCAGTAAACTCTGCCACTCAGCTGCTGCAGGTGGAGCAGTGGCTGACAGGTAGTTCACATCACTGCAATAGGATACAAATGATGATGGCATCAATTACTGAATAAATTAAGTGGGTGACTGGTTTTAGAAGGTTTAGTTTAAACAGAAAATTTATGCAAATAAAACATATTTCAGAAAGATTAATTATGTTTTCTTCATACCAGTTATAGTATAGCTTAATTAGACTGAAAACAGAAGGAATTACCAACCTGAAAACTATGGGAGATGGGACACAGAACTTAACAAGTGTTTTCTTGATATTTTCATGTAGAGTGTTCTCATCCAGACACCAAGAAGTCTGTTCATTGGCAGATGGTCCTGCAGTAGGATCTGGAAAACACAACACCTTAAGTATGTCAATAAACACTACATAAATACACATAGAAACAGTTCAACATCTTGTTTTACTCTTTTAGTTATTTTGAAAATAGTTTCATATACAAAGGCTTCACTTATTCTTTTGATGTAGCATGACACAGAATTCAGTTTTACCTGGAGCACCACAGACAGTGTTGATAGCAGTTTCCTGAGACGACAACAGCTCATCCAGTAGTCTCTGGGCAGTGGGTAAAATCTAAAAGTAATACACATACATTAGCTTTACTTATATTAGTTTCAAATCAACTGAACTTGTCGATGTGATAATTTCATATTAAATATTTATTGTAGACGCGAGGAAAACTTTATTACATTACCTTGGTAACCATTATGATTTCCCTTTAAAACTAGTCATTAATCCAATCAATTTATGAAGGGATGCATTGTAATCATCCACCGCTTAGGCCTCATGCTCATCAAATGTTAACAAGTAGTTTGAGCTCAATATGATGTGTGACATATATTCCAACACCTGTGTTTTGTTAGCAAAGAAGATTCAAAAATATTTTTTGTGAACTTAAAGGTTGATGAGATTCTGAAATCTTGCTGAAGCTTAAGGATTTAGGTAATTAAACATGGCTACATCGTGAAACTATGTTGAATGCACATCTACATCAAACCCTTGCATCACACACAGTTTGTTTATGTTTTAGCTGATAACACTACTAATTAGCACTATTGTAGATGTGCTAACAGGTTACTTATCTTTTCAGATTTACACTAAATTTTCAGCATGACACTGGCTTAAAAGGAAGAAATACCTGTTGTGGCAATTCACTGATGAGATATTGAGCAAATTTCTGCAACTGGTCTCTGTGCAGCCTGGACAAAGATTCTGATACAGGGGCCCTAAGACAAACAGCATTGCACTACAAAAGAAAGTAAAACCTTAAAGTTAAGCACTATCGAATGGATAGTTAATATGCCTGTATCATTTCATGGTCAAGACACCCATTGTCTGTATTCCATGACCTTGACTTGGGGATGTGACCTTTGATAACATATTGTATCGATGCAACACACCCTTGAGTCATAGCTTTATATAGAAAAGAAGGCTGTGAAGTATGCTATGGCCCAATCATGACACTGGCTGAGTACACAGCAAAAACTGACACATGGACAGATTGCACCATATTAATAATTGTTATAATGAATGCTCCATAAAGGCAAGCATGTAAAAATTAGTATCATCAAACCACTAGAACTTTTTAGCAGACCTCCCACAAACTTTCTCTTACACCTTCACAAATTAAAAGAAAATTAGGTTGTGTAAATTGCCCTGACAAATCACTATATATATATATGATGAATCTGGTTGGCCTTTTTTAATCTTTTTAATCTTTTTTAACTTAATTAAGCACCACTGACTTATAACATCTGGTATCGGCTCCTCTCCTTTACTTTTGGATACTGACATAATACATTGTACATACTCCTTATCCATATAATTTTAATCTGGTTAAAAATTTGGTTAAAAAGCAATATCCATAATGAACTTTACAACTTGAGGGTAACATGATTTGTTACAAACTGTGTTCCTATGAAGGAATTTCATGTAATCTTGACCTGGGTTATCTTGATCACATAGATCTGTGTGTAGTATGCAACATACCTTCAAATCTACATATGAATCATATACTAATCAATATACTTTCACTTTCATATGTTCAACTATTTAAAAGAAACATTAGAGAGATTTTGTTTAGCTTTGACCCTTTGATGTGACCTGAACATTGTTGGTACAAGCCTGCATGTGGTGTATGACATTACACTATCACATCAGATAACACATGTATCCAATGAGTTTTACCAAACAAATATTATAATCTAAACAACAACTGATTGCACGGACGAATAACGTGATTGCTATATAACCCCTTTAACTTCACTGGAGGGACATATCTTATATAAATCTCAATCAAAGTTCTTCATTATGATAAAAACATCAAACTCAAGTAAATGTAATTTGGCTCTGTACCTGATGAATTCTATAAAGACAGAGTGCCACTACGTGGGAACACCAGGATGCCATGCTGTTACAAGTACAGGTGCAGGATGATATGCGACGTCTGTCAAACACAACAGCAACATTGAAGTTACCCTTAGCCTGTGCTATACCCTGTGGTGGAATAACAGTTGCACTGAGATGGAAACCTGAAACAGAAAATACAATTATATATATAGCCCTAGGGGTAAGGTGGTGGGGTTGGTGGGTTGGTGATTGTGGTTCGAGACCTGAAGGTACAACTTGGATAAGGTATCATCAGATGTTATGGTCCATAAAGATTGTTTAATTGTAGCATTTTTGGTTCAGAATAACATATTAAAATCTAAACCAATTTACCAACTTTGGTCCTAACCTCTATATAGGATTAAGAAGGAGTATTTATGTTCAAACCATTATGCTGGCATCTCAAAATAATATTTCCAATTAAGTTTTAATGGGTTTTTTTGCTGAAAATAAACAAAATATTTCACATTTTGTATTGCCTTATCTTAATCACAATGAACTTATCTCCCAATGGTGGAATATGTGACTGGCCCTGGAGGAAATAAATTCAAAATTTGATAAATCCCCTCCAGATATTTTCATCCATGAAAAGTTTATGAGAAATTATGTGTTGCTGAATTCTCACCAATCTGTAGAGCCTCTTTGACTGCCTTAAATTTGTAAAGGTGTTCTCCTTTCTGGAACTCATCTGCACTTCCGTTAGCTAGACAAGAGTACAGCCTGAAAAAAAAAAAACATTCACATATGGACAACAAGCCAAAGAGGTCAACGCATATGCTTTGACTGTTGACCTCTTTGGCTTGTTGTATATCACTGTTATACATAACAGTGAATACTTTTCGTAAACTGCATCCTACCATCATAAGATGAACCAAGATGCTAAATTTCGTTAATCCTGGTGAAATAGTACAGAAGATATGCTCCAGAATTTTTTTCCCTAACAGCAAGGTAAAAAGTATTATTTGAGTCAGTGACCTTTTAGTCATACTCTGCACTCCAGCATTCAAAAAAGTACTTGCATACCAAATCTGGTTATTTCATATGAAATAATATATGAGGTATGCTCTGGACAAACTTTTTAATGACTGAGGACAGTGGTCAGAGAAAGCATCACGTGCACTGAGATCTACTTTTTGTACGCTGCTCTCTGAAATCACAACATACACTTGCATACTGATTTGGTTTCATATTATACTTTATTTAATTGTAAAACCGTATACTATAATGTACTGAAATTATAGTAAATTTTAGATTGTTACATATATTGATATGTGATATAATATTCTTTTTCCACAATACACTACACTGTATTCACATAAAAGTCTGACTTGCAAAGTTGCTATTATATTGACATTCTGAGAAAAGAAAAAAATTATTAAACTAACTTTAGACTGAGATATACAGGTAGAAACATTATAAAGACCACTATTTAGTTATACCGTATATCCTCTTCATTCTCTGGGAAACTCCAAAAGGCTATCCTGAGTTGAAGCTGTTCTGGGATAGGCTGGGGGAACATCTCCACCTCCTCAAATGGTATATGGCATGCCACGGCCATAGCCCCCAACTCCACCAGCGACTTAACTGGTCCATCAGATTCTGAATTTGTACAAATGGTGAAAAGATGTAGCTTTTTGTTCATTTAAATGGTGGGTGGGAATGATGTTATTGTTAAAATATTGACTTGGTAGTTATATTATTAACAATTTGAATGTGTTGGTGTATGCAAATTTTATGAGTTACCTTAACCAAAAGTCAGCATTTATATATTTTGTGAATTTGTTTCCAGTAAACCATATACAGAGAACAAGAATTAAGACAGGTTATGATCAAGGGGCCAGAAATTATACATAAAATATGTACCTTTCAGTAATATTTATCATTTTCATGATTGTGTGTAGGATAGATAATGTATATTGCAGCTTCCAGTTTTAAAGGGCCCTTAAAGTTACAACCCGGTAATTAAGCATGAACATAATAACTGTGGTGTGATGATAACAGTCCATCCATAGGTACATGTACTAACTACTTATCACTAAACCACAACACAATCTTTGACACACAAACACACTTCCTGACGTGTATATATATATCCATGAATATACAATAAAATAGTTATTGATTACACCATTATACAGTCACAAGCTTGATAAAAATCTGTCAGCAGAATACAGTTTGATACTGTACCATAATGAAACCCCTGTTTTATGTTAGTGCTGGAAGGAATTGTTATGCTGCAACACATAATTTAATCCTAACCTTAACAATCAGCATTAATGAAAAGAAGACCCTTTTTCACTTTTACTCCAATGTACTACTATTTATGGTGTCTTCCATGTACATTTATATATTAAAAGATCAAAATGAAAAGTTCTCTTCGGTTACCTATACATGTATATAATGATAGATAAAAAGATGTTAATTTCCAGCCCCTTTATGCAGGGGAATGTGTCATCTACTATATACATCTGCAGCCAACATGGAATGCTAGAGCATCAAACAGCTGACCTGTAGCATATATCATGCAATAAATTTATTTTTGTGCAATGTTGCAATAGTATTGAAGGTATACTCAATTGTTTCATTACATAATTGTATAATATTTAAAATATGCCCACTATCAATGGCCTACCGTAATCAATTCCATAACATATCTGCTGTCTGGATGATATCAAATCAGATTTTTCTTCTTTTTTTTTAATAGTTTTTAGTGTTTAATTTGATAGATTTGATTATTGTACCAAAAAACTACTGCACATGCCTGATGGCCCTATATGACAGTTTATGAACTGGTCAGTTACCAGATGTACATGCTCAGAAATGGATCGTGTGTTATTCATATTATAGTACTTACCTGCATGCAGCAGATTTTGAAAAATGCTACTAGCCTGACTTATATCTCACGGCACATGTGTTAAATAATAGAGTTTCACAAGCACTTTGATATACCGGTATACAAGACCTTGATGTCAGTCTGGTGGAATCGTATAACCTTTAATTGCAAACTGCCTTGTCTTATAATTAACACATAATGTAATGTAAATATGATAATGCAAGTTAATTTAATTAAGATCACTACCAAGTGTTTACGATGTCTTAACTATATAGTTATAATTAGGATAACAGATTATGAAACCATTATGTACTTATATATATAATTATATAAAGGCATGTTTGAAATTTTTGAAATGTTAGAAAAATTATTTCCGGTAGCAAAATAAATGTACTGTACGTATACATATATGCACAACTAATGTATTTCACCACCTGTTTTTGTTTATATATAATATATTCCAATCCATGCTTAATTCATTTCAGTTCTAAATTTAACATCAATATATTCATGAAAATGATTTCAAAATGTTGTCAAATGTTTTCCCATCACCTGATTTTCAAGATATAATGAATTATTAGAGAAAACATTGTGGTACCATTTTCTTTTTGACCTTACCAAATTATATCAGAACAATTGTGTATTTCTGAAATCAGTTAAAACTTTCTAATGAGCTGGCCATAGAATACTTATTTTGGGATTTTACAAAAGCACATATTTTAATCATTGGTATTTAATTCTGTTTATATAAATAATTGAATCTGACAAACCTTTCTTGAGATCAAAGTTCTAGGGAAATTGTTTCCTTCACATTAAGACTGATTTCTTAACCTTTAACCAATGATGGGGATTTCTTCACTGCTACATTATCTTGTTCTTTTCTTTGAAGTCCAGAGGTTTTACAATCTGGCCATACACACACATGTATGTACAATTACAGTCAAATTAAATGGGGCGGTAAGGTCAGTGTCCCAAACAACCCCAAAACTACATGGTTGACTGCATTATATACACCAGTTCATGAGACATGTATACCATAAAGTATAGACCATCTTGTACAAAATATACCGTACATACAAATTGACAAAGGCACTTGTCAATTCTCATGATTAGTGATAACCAGCAGATTTCTTCAATCAGCAAAGAAAAAACTGATATCATCTATTGTACATGGAAAATTTGCTAGCTTGAGGCTATGTTTATACAAGAGAGAGAGAATGATGGCAGATGATGAGCTACACCAACCACGGGATACCTCACAATGAGTCATCAGTGTTCTACTTTCTTTGCCCAGATACTGTAACTCGTGAATCTGTCCAACTTTCTACTCTTTCTGTGCTTATACTTCCCAATCAGATCAGTTTCTTTCAAGTTTAAATGGGAATAATTAATGGATGAGTTACAGTATCTGTCATAAATCTATAACAAAATTGCTTGTGCAGTATGTTTACACAAATTGTAAAAGTCAGGCAAAATCTTTATAAAGAAGTGAACAGAAGATCAAATGCAACACAAAATTACCTTATTCATAATAACTTATGCCTTTCCTGATCCAAGCAATCACATGAATGAAATTAGTATTTTTTACTACAATGGATCTCACTCCATGGGATGTGGTTGAATAAAAAAAAAATGGGAAAAGCCATCACCTGTGTTAGACATGTAATTATTAGAGAATTGTATTCGGATATCTGTCAGGAGTTTATCAGGGGGTTTTGGGAAACAGACCCTGCAATGAATTTGGAAAAAATCCTAAGACATAATAGCCATTTTGAGAAATCATTATAACAGCTCTGAATATATGAAATTAGATTGTTCACTTTTATTTAAGTCTGTCTTTATGACAACATGATCATTCTGTCATTGGATTCCTACACATGCTGCAGTTTGAGAACTTAAGTCAATTGGTAGAAATATATTTTAAAAGGGCAAATTGGGAAAAATTTAACACGTTTTCAATGGGGAATGGGTCCTTTAAACGAACCCAAAATGTACTATATGTACCCCGATTAACTCTGGGCTGTACTTTTTCTCTTTAAAATGTTGTTTTTTCCCCCCTTTCATTTAATTTGGAAACATGCTATACACTTTTGGCAAAGTATATGTATTTTTCAAACCATTCAATCATCAACAAAAGGTCTGACCTTTTTAATCTGACATGAGCATTGCTGATGCAAAAGATAATTTATATATCATCTTGTCATTATATTAAGTTTCAGGGTGGCAATTTTATCAAGCTCAATTTTAGCTGTATCACATGACTGCTGGACCCTACATGAAGATATTTTTAGATGTTAACCCTCATCTGTACATTGCCAAAAAATTACCATAAGTGTGTACGAAAAACGTTAGAATGTATCACTCATTAAGAAACATGTATTAATGTGCAGTTTCATTTAATACATTTTTTTCATCTTGCTAATATGAACCATTATCTGGGAAAAAAACAGAAATACATTTTCACTCCTGGCCCTGTCTGTATTGTTGTCTGTCAAACGCACAAGAACACTGAGGTATGTAAAGAAGTAACACCTCCTCGCCCATTTTCCCCACCCCTGATGCCTGAAGGAAACAGTTTATATTATCAGTGAACACTATTTCATTTGGCGCTATCATAAACTATGATTTGCCTGTGAAGAACTTCTTGTAAGTGTTTTCCAGTTGTCTTTCTTTAAACATTGGCATGATCCGCATCGAAACATATGATGGCCATTTCCAACACAGGTAACGTGTTAAGCTTTTTGCAAGTTTGCTTGTATTTCCATTTTGTACAAAAAACCAAGTTTTTCAATTGTTGGCTTTTTCGTTTCAATATGGAATTTCAACAGTTTTGAATAAAAAATTGTGGTTGCTTGTACTTGCTTCTTAGGGTGCCACAACTATGATCATTACCAGAAACGGTTGTTGTGCTCAAATGGTTCCATTTTTGACACAGTTGACAGATATTTAAATTTTCAAATTACAACGATGGAATGCTTATTGTTTTTTGGCATTGATTACGAATCATTCGCAATCTATGCTGAAAATGATGAACATTCCATCTTTATAATTGAATGGCATTGAATAACATTCAGTGAATTCCACAGCAAAATAACATTTTATTGGTGGTTTCTATGCTTCTGATTATTATTTTAAAACATCTTATTATAATAAGCATTTTCAAAAGGTTTAGAGGTACCTGTGAAATAAGTTTATTAATTATCCTTTCAAACTATTAATTGATTGACTGCTGTGAGCAGCCTATGTTAAAGAGGTGTCAAATGCATTCCTTAGAAGTAAGTATCTCTTTATTATAGTTCTACTGTAGACAATGGTACGTTGAAGCAAAGATCTTATAGTATGTCCAGTGTACTACCCGGTGTAGTACATCAAAGTAAATAATGTGATCAATATGAGGGGACATATAGTGTTGGTCATGGACAATGCACCCGTCTCCATTAGTATTGAGCATGCATCGTGCATTGAACATTCTAATAAATATATGCAAATTACAAATGCAGGTTATTCTCTGATAGACGGCATAAATAATTTAGTCGTCTGCAAAACATTTATAACGACAGAATTCTATTTAATAAGAGCTTAGGGTTTTAGAAAACAAAGGCCTTTGTGAGAATAATCTCTTTACAATTTCCGGCCAACTCACCCTGGTTTTTAACAATTGTCGAAGCTTGACCTCCATTTTGTCTTTTCCATCCTCTCCAATTGTTACAAAGACTTTCTGGCTCGCTTATCCACGAACACAATGAATCTTCCTCAAATCGGTCACTGTCTTCGAAAGAATACCTATCTCCCTCATTGTCCCAGTCAAAAATGAGATCCATGATGACAGGACTTCTCAGGGAAATGACACCCAAGCACAGGTCTGAACTGAACCTGGCTTCTGCTCGGTGTCGACTGCTCCGAGACCAGTGCCCGGAGTAAGACACCGACTAGTCAATCGATGCAATCATATTGTGTATAAATATTACAGCTTACCCCCCACAAATACCTACATTATTGTATGAATAGCCATTTGCCTCTATTTGAGACTGAAACGTGGAAAAATAGGGTGCCAAGTCACCCCTTTTCGTGTTCAGTCTACACAACAATAACAAATTACTCGGGAGTGGTCGTGAGTTTCCGTGATAATTCGTAGTCAATAGTCTCGGGATCTCACGTTGAAATCTCACCGGAAGTCCTTTACATCTCGCTCACTTGAGGTTAGAAATGAAAATAGGAAACAGAAAATGAAATCGTATCACATCATCTTTGTCATTGATATATCAGAATGTATTTTTATTATATATTACAAATATAAACTCAATTAATCCGAATATGTGAATATTATTAAAATTTGCCCCATGTTTATTAGATAAAATGAGTTCGAATCGACCCTACTCTCCATGTGAAAATGTTTACGATACTGATATTTACATATAAAACACTTACATTATAGCAACATTTTCCAATTTGAAGTCAAATTTCTTAAATGAGTTGATAATTATATTTGAGAGACGGTTTCAATTAAAGGACAACATTACTTTTCATTTTATACGATGAACTTGTATAACCTAGACCTAGTATATTTATCAAATCTGGTATCCCGGCACTGGTTCATTCTCATAAGCAAGTAATAAACGGAATTGATATCATCATAACGTGCATGGAATCTCACACGGGCTACCAGATTCGAGCATCCTTATAACAATCGGATACCACGATTACGATTATCTTGTAGTTCGTCTTGTACTGGTGTGGAACTAGAACGAATATTCATACCCTGCCTACTCTATCGCAGCTAGTGTGGAACATCTTCTCATTTAGAGGGTGCATTGAAACATTCTCGATTTTTTTTTTAATAAAAGGACAGGGTTACTGCTTCCTTGGACTGTTTGTAACCAACAAAATCAATGGTTATGTAAAGTATTTTTCTTAGACTTTTTGGGGCCAATAATGAATCCCTTTCCCAATGGAAACACCTGATATAAGATTCCTTCCCATTCTGTATTTTCTCCTCCCAAAATGAGACAAAAAGGCCCAATCCCAATGAAGGAGAGAGAGAAAAAACCTGGATGCAAAGTGTCTTCTACATTACATCTCCTAGATTCCTCGTGCATCAGTCATTCATATAGATCTGGTAGTGGTTACTATAGGCTCCTCTTTGTAGGCTTTCAAAAGGTTGACGAAAAAAGGTTGGCCCATAAAAGCAGCATGCATTCATGGGTTTTCTATTCATTATCATGAAAAAAGCAAATTGTATTCTTGTTTAATTTTAATAAAAATAAGTTTTTCATAGTTGTAGCAAAATTATAATTGGTTGATGGCTTGAGGAAGGTTAGGAGCAAGGTGATAACACAGGATCTTTTGTTTTATATTGTAGAATGGCTCCACGAAAGGGGAAGGTGCAAAAGGAGGAGCAAGTGGTGCTTGGACCACAGGTCAAGGAGGGTGAAAATGTGTTCGGTGTGGCACATATCTTTGCCAGTTTCAACGACACATTTGTACATGTCACAGATCTGTCTGGAAAGTAAGAGAAAAAAAGCCAAGATTATGGAATACATATATACCAATGGTTAGGAAGGATAGGGGTTAGGGCCATATGCAAGGGCATTCAAATTTCAAATGTTCATGTAGGTCCTCTCTCTTTTCTTCTTGCTTTGAACTAAACTGGCCAAGAGCTACAAATTAACTTCTATAGCTTCAATTATGCCTGGTTTTTTTTTTTACATTTTATGAATTGTTTTAGATAGTTTAACAAAGCCTCTACAAATAAAATGGCATTCACAATAGGAGTGTCACGGTTAACCACGGTTCATGGGCTCGCTGTTTGGTTCGCTATTTCGGTTCGGTTCTGAATAAGTAGGTCGTAGTCGTCAGCAATGCAGCAAAAGGCGTGTGTTTGTGTGTTATCTCGAACGATACATGCCTTTGCCTACTTACTACGTAGTCGCGACATGCGCACTCAAAACTGCATTGTTAAGGATTGTTTAGATATGGCAGGCTTGGCAGCCAAACTAAAATCCGCAGTGTGGGATTCTTTCAATTTTTTAAACACTGATGGCGTTTTGGACAAAATGGTTACCGTCTGCAAAATGTGTAAGACACAGTTTAGATATTCTACAGGATCAACATCTTTCATGTTAGCACACCTATCGAGGAAACACGGGATATCTTTGAAATCTAAGGAGTCTATCGCTACTGTTTACATACTAAAAGATATGTAAGTGTTCAATTGTTCTATTTTAGTTCATGTATACGATAAAAAATGCATACAATACAAATTTGCCTGAACCGAACCGAAGAAACAGAAAGCAATTTTTTTTTTTTTACACTGAACCGAAAAAACAATGTCCTTCTCAAATATAAGCTTACCTCAGATTAAGTACTATTAAATAAGGTTTAGCATTGTGAACAAAATATATTAACTTGTCCAACAAGAACTATCCATTGGCTAAACTAGTCCAGAAATGTTGAAGGTATTTTGACCTAATATATATATATATATATTACAGGGCACATGTAACAAAACGTTGACTTTTAAATCATACAAACATTGAAATTTTGAGTCCAGTGTAGAGGAGCTATATCGGCTCCTGTATTGGAAACTTACTTTAACTTTATATATATATGGAACACCCTTGAGCCAAGTTGATTCAAAATTGTCGGGGCTCTTAAGTGACCATTATTAGGCCCCTTGCCAATCAGAAAAATGGAGGATTTTCTCCTGATTTCTAGTTTCAAAATTAATGCTAACATTGCTGAAAAAGAAAAACAAATTTGCTTAATTTACATCCAGTTATTCTAGATGAAAAATGGTTTTCAATAGTTAATCTATTTTCAAGTGTTGGTGTCAGTTGTTATTGTTGTCAAGGTAAAGTATACCTCTTTAACAAGTTTTGCAATAACAATTTGTCCCGATTTTGGTAAGTTAAGGTCAAAGGTAAGATTTTACAGGTGTCATTACCAATATTGGATAAGATATACAGCCACCATTTCCCTCCAAAAATTTGGCTTTATAAAAGGTTTAGGTGAGTTATATAAAGTAATTATGAAGAAAAAAATAAGAAAGGGGGACATAATTTTTTGGTTAACTAGATGATAACTGAAGCTAGGGAATTCATGTGAGGTTTTGCTGTCCTTGTCTATTTCCTCTGATTTTCAATGTGATGTGTATGTTACAGAGAAACCATTGCCCGTGTGACCGGAGGAATGAAGGTCAAAGCTGACAGAGATGAGGCTTCACCATACGCTGCTATGTTGGCAGCACAGGACGTTGCTGAGAGGTGCAAGACTCTTGGAATCAATGCTCTCCACATTAAGCTTAGGGCCACTGGTGGCAACAGGTGGGTTTCATTTGACTTTGAAACAGAAAACTCAGATGCAAGATTAACAGTAGCCCAATCATAGCTTTGGGTTTTGGTGTCGGGTTTATGAGTCTAATGGTGAAAATATAGAAAATCAATATTGACACCGACTTGAAAATTATCGGCCCCAAAGGGATTTCCATTTTTTTGAAACGGGAACTACAAACAAGTGAATTATCCAAACAAGGCCATTGAATTGAGTTTAGGCCCAAAAAAAATGTCTGTTTAGGGTTCACGACCAACCCTAGCTTTTTACCCCCGACCCAAAACTTTTTGATGTAAAAAAAAAAAAAAAAAAAAATGCTGATTTTCGAATTTTAGAAGGTTCCTTGCCTTTCAAAATGGATTCCAGCTCCGTGTTGGCGCTAAATGTCAGCATATGGAGCACA
>JAUMHH010157796.1:0-59118 GCA_032359455.1 Chlamys rubida | reverse complement strand
GGGGGGGGTTCAGACAGTTTTGACAAGTTATTTATCATTCCTCTACCGTTATTATAATTTACTGTCCGACTTTGTGGCGTTCATATTATGCAAGGTTTTCAATCGGTACATTACAATTTCGAACGAAAACATTGAAATTAATAAGTGTACATAGCATGCTATCTAATCCCTTTGACTTGCCCATACAATCTATTGAAATTAAGCTAGTTAAAATGGCATTGGAGCATAAAAATAAAATGATTCATTTAAAATGTAAAGACTTTAGGGGGTTGGCTTTAGGATTAATGAGACACACTTTGGATAATTAAAAGTTCTATCGACCTACTAGATCATTAAAACCAACCTGAACAACATTAATACCGCATTGAAATCAGAAGGATCTCTTTTTGCAAAGATGACAACTACTACTTAGTTTATGGATTCCGTTCAAATGCTCAATTAAAAGCAAATTAGTAGATATCTTCACAATCAATATTTTTAGTTGCAATAACTAAATTCATCAAAATTGTGGCGGCATAATTATCGTTTAACGTGAACAAAGAACGATGTTGTGTAGCTAACGGAATATACCGATTGATGAACGAATATTATGAAACGTTGATAACGATACACGGTTTCATAAATTCATAGGCAAATAAAAACAAATATCTAAAGGTATACCTTTTTCACTACCACGTGGTCATTCAACCAATCACAACAATGAATAATGATGATAGATTATCCGTTATCCGTTGTTTTCATTAGTAAAGCTTATCTGGGGCTTTGATTGGTTAATCTTCTTCGCTGTTTTAATTGGTTGAGCTTAGCTGATGTTTCCATTTGTTGAGCTTATCGTGTGTTTTATTGGTGGAGCTAAACGATCTCACACCAAAGGATTATATTCAGAACAGTTCTTCGATTGACAATCGAAATCTATATCTGCAATACGTAAACACATCGTACAATCTTTTACAAATAAATAATTAATTGGTGTTTACATAAAGCATTCTTTTGATGGTTGCTTTAAATATTTTCTTGATTTTAACATTAATTATTATCATGATGCCAAATTTATTTCATTTGCTTAACAGCCATTCCAACATGGCGGTCAGCCGTCTTCATCTCGGAAAATCTTATGAAACGGATACTGTAGGTAATACCCAGCCCTCTCCTCACTCTCAGAGTTAATTTTGCCATCGCCGGTAGATCCATATACGTCTATGGTTAATATCGCTCTTAACAATGGATATATTAAGCATCAGCTTGTATTCACCATCATGATTAATTGGGCCTTATCACGAAAGCGAAAATAGCGGGTTTTTCACCGCGTCGAACATTTCCCGTCTAACACGATATCATGTGTATGAATTAATTTATAACCTTGATACAAGTTTCCGTGTTAAATCATTGTGATGGCGATCAAGACCTTATTGACATTATCCACTATTAAATATCGAACGCGGTAATTTTAGTTGTTGTTTTTGTTAATAAATCAGCACGTTTTTTCGTTATTTTTCTTTGATTGTTACATTCTGTGATGATTGTATTCACCTTCTTAAAATATTCTGTAACATTTAACTTCGAAGTTTGCTCCTTCATATGGGGTCACACTTAAATTCATTGATATATATATAGTCGAATGGATTTCATTAAAAAAAACACAATCCTTTCACATGTACTAGTAACATTTCTAAAATACATCAACCCATACTGCACGTTATATATCAGGCAATAATATATTATGCATAGACAAAAATATATATTTACTAATATGAAAAAATACACACTCATATGCATCCATGTATGACAACTACAAAGCTCTGGCAAAATTTCATCAAACGATATTCTTGTCAAACGTCGTTGCGAAAACAGTTATCACATATTAGAACTACCCAGCAGCTTTCGATTTCTCTTCAGTTAGCGTAAATGTATCACCGTTGGTCGTATCTGAAGGGTCAATGACAAACGCGCATCAATGAAGTGTGGTTAACTATGTATTCTTCGTCCCGTTTATCTGTTCTGTTTCGACGTTAAGGCCCGATTTTGTCCTATGTCGTTGTCTGCAGATGCATTCGAGTTTATATTTCAACTTTATCAAGATACCCAAATTATTTAACCGACTATACTAAAGTCGTTGATTTCAACATACTTTGATCAAAATATTATGTCAATTTAATTTTGCAGAAAATTCGTAAGCTTAACATATACCTCCACACAGTGTCGTAAACGTCCGCAATTCTATCCACGTGGAGTTCCTAAAGACATAGTGTTTACACTTGTGTAAAATTAAAATTATGGATGTATTCAAGGTTATTGTGTATATATGTCGATTCTATTTTAAGCCGACTCTTAGTTTTTAATAATAAACAGTTTTTTCTTTCTAAAGGTACATGTATATGGTTGATAACATATATTTACCAAATAATTGCATTCAAAAGCTCTTTAACGATGTCAGAAGCAATAATTTTCATTTGATGAAGCACAAATCCTTCAAATTATCTACGAAACATTATTTTAGTTTTCACAATATCCTTTCACATTTGTAATCAGTGTTACCTTTTACCAAATTTAAATTGATTCTTACACTAAATAATTCCGTACAAAGAATAATAAAGATCGATATTTAGGATACCAATACGTTTTTTTCAGTGTAAAAGGTAAGATTTGTTGATACCGTTTAGTTAACTAGGTGTCAGAATAATATTTGGGTTAAGTTGCTGTTTGTACCAAAATATTTGGGATTTAAAACCCGGTATAATTCACTAGTGCAATGAATCAATAACCAATAACTCAGTCGTCAAGCTTACGATATATATATAGCAATAGGTTAAACCAAATCTAACGTTAATAGTCACCTATTTGAAAATATAGCTAACGTGAATAAGGAAAAACATCCAGATGTATACAACTCAGATCAAGGATTGCATGTAAAACAACCAGCGCTGCATACCGTTAAATAATCAATAGAAATGTGAAATAAGAAAACACTTGCTTGAAAATGTAGTTAGTCAATGCAAAAAGGGAAACAAAGAGATCTTTTTACAGCACCATATAACCTTGCTCATTAGGGAGTGGTACTAAAGGTAAAAGGATTAAAATTCCATGTCTAGAATGTTCCAAAACATAGTAGGATACGACAACAGGGAACAGGTGCCCATCAAACTCTTTATACCGTTATGTTATGTTAGACTTTCCAATTCTCTGTGTAAAATTGCAGTTGGATACCGTGCACTGAAAGCGAACTGTCTACTTTCCGAGGCCGTATCAAACGATGAATGTGCCTTCCAAATAAACAAAGGCAGACTGGCTAAGTGATATTTGTCCGTCATACTTATGCTTACTACAATACCGTTGCCTCATGTTTCTCTTTTTAAAAGATCTCGACCTTGTTGTTGACACAGGAGGTACAGCGAAAGGTGAAGGTAGCACACATAGGTGATGGCACATTTAATAGATACTATGCCGAAAACGGTTTACTCTGCTCCATACAGCTGTTTCGTCCTTCGTTGTTTTCGAAATCCTAATTGTTAAAATTACTTATCAAACAGAGGGACAGGTGCGAAAAACTCCTTAATTGATGCATTTGAATTACTGAATAATTTCGAATTAAATCAATTATAAAGTGTGTATATCATGCACCGTGTCACTACTCAAAAGACATAACTGTTGCCATCAAGATGAAGGGAAACCTCGGGAAATAAAAAATCTACCAGCACGTACTTTTCAGAAAATAACTCGGTGTCTGTTTCTCATTGGCAATGTCTAATTCTAGGGAAGCGTAGAGATAGTTCTCACATACATATGCAAAGATAATTCTAGCATAAATGTATGGTATAATGATACAGTCTAAGTATATACTTTATTTCATTAAAAATTCCCTTCCATTGACCTCGTTTTCTAACCATAAAAGCTGCAGCTGTCCATTTCATTCGATCAATTGGTAAAATGTGTAAAAAAGTCAAACGCAATTCGTATTTTAAACAACTTAGGGTATGTTTACATTTGTCCGTTGTGAACAAGCAACAGACTCTTCTACATTTGTGCTGTTCAATGACTTTTTCACGAGGTTCCATTTTATATCTAAGTAATCAACACTTTTTCGGTATCCTCTATCCTCTTCGTTTAACCCTTTTTATGGTCATCTGTGGTCGATAGTGTGATACTGATTATCACTAATCACATTTGAACTACAACGTGGTTAAGGTTTCTAGTGAATGTCGGACGAGTTTAAGTTCTATAATGTCTGGCCTTAAGTATTCTCGGTAAGATGTTTCCTTGAAGACGGGCAGTTTGCGCATAATATATGCTACTTAATCTTACATGCTACTTCATCTTACATGCTACTTAATCTTACATGCCTAGTCCAAAAGCACACTTTATAATTTGTTGAAACTGTTAAGGTAGGAGACTGCTATTGATTGTTAAACTAACCAACAGTATTGTAAGAATTATAGGAAAAAAGTATATTTGAAGGTCGTTTTGTGTTCTGACTATGAAAGTCACGTGCGTTCACATTCGTTAAGATCAAGGCTGGATGAAAAGGAACGGTAGTGTTGATAACATGTTTTCTGAGATTGTCGTTTGTTAAATAACACCGAAGGACTTTGATTCGAGGAGTAACTGGTGTGAAATACACAACTATGTTTCAATCTCTTTCCTTGTCATTAGTTTAGATGTTTCGAATCGATTCTCATTAGCTTATCTATTACATTTGTGTTTGACGGAAGACTATAAGTGAAAACATTATCAATTTCACGAAGCGAAAATATTGATCGCACTAATTGGTGAACGAATATTTTAGCAGCACTGTAATGTTTCAGTTTTGATACAGTTTAAGATAAATACATATTTGGAGGTTCAACATAACGATATAAGATAACTATTATTATTTGTAAAACACCTGATAAATACATTTAGACAATAAACGAAAAACACATTGAGACAACATACTGTAAATACATCGATTTTATATAGAATAACCAGTATTTTTCTATAATACAAGATGAATACATTGAGACACTACACGATAAATACAGTGAGACAGTGCACAGTAGACCAGACGTATAGTAATGATGTATTGCCAACGCAAGGTGCTCGGAAACTGTTATTGAGTTGATCTAAATCGCTGGCATCTATGGTATCGTTTTATGGTGGTATCAGCTGCTTACAGCCAAGCTATGAGGATAGGATCAGTTCCCATCTTCAGTGTGTCGTTTCCATAGATAAAGTGAAATACAAGCACCTTTTACAGGAGTCATTTCTGTAGCTGAAATCGTTAGATAGGAAATTGTCATCACCTGTTGTTTATCTCCTCTACAACAGCACGGTTATTGGTTGAGAAAATCGATACAGTAAGATATCAAATCAATAAAAATTCTTGAGACTTGATTTACATAATTACGTTATTAAGATCAACGAAATTAAGAGAGAGTATATACAGAGAAAGACAGAGAGACTATCGAACTGTAAACAAAACCTTAATTCCAGCTAAAAGTCTATGAAATAAGGGGGAAAATATCAACATACGGTTGCTGAATTGTGCCATTTTGCTATTTCGACTTTTCTCCCCGGAAAGACGAAACAACGATAATTGAGGTTTGTTGATTCTCATCTTTTAAGGGCGAAAAGACTAAACAACATCGAATTGGTCATGATGTCTCACAGTCCTTGAACTTCAGGTGTCCTGTTTTCCTGTTTTCAAGCTGGAAATGAAGTCTTTGCTAGGCAGTTTTGTAAAGCAATGTTAACCTCTGTTGTTTTAGTCTTGATCCTAGTGTTGGAAGTTGAAGATCTTTGAGGAGTTTTACCTTCTTCCCTTTTTCTTAAGGCCTTCTGTTTGCAACGAGCAGGATCAATGTATGCTGTCTTCCTACGTTCTTTGGGACAGTGTTGTAGATAAAAAGCCTTTGAGTGGAACTGAACTTTTCTTTTTAGTGATGTTTTGCTATGTGTTAATTATATTTCATATCCCCTGACAGCTTGTCTGTACATGATCTAAAATATACCCAATAAGCTGATATAAGCCTTGCTTTGTCTTCTTAAAACAAAACAATGTAACATGTTTGCCATTGAAATCCATTCCCCACTATGCAGCCCAGTTCCCAGCTGTTTCAGGTCAGTTTGTGATGTTTCATGGTCCTTGTTTGAGGTTATTTCTCTTTAAAACAGGTAGTCATCGGCGAAAAGCCGGCCTGTTGACTGTACGGAGTCCAGTAGGTCATTTATGTGGCAAAAGAAAAGTAAGGGTGTTAATACTGTTCCTTGTGGCACTCATGACTCAACAGTGGCCTCTTTAGATAGTTTTGTTTCTATGGCTATCGGCATCTTCCGACAAATAAGGTAGGTCTTTGATGTAGAAGTCATCCGATTCTATATGTCTCCGGCTTCTAGAGTAATCTGTCATAGGGAACAATGACAGTATTGTTCTGTCATAATAATCAATGAGATAATGATGGCTACTAAAAACCTGCCCATACTCAACCTGTATCTGTTTATACCGTGTTTTATAGTTTGTCCGTCAGCAATCGACATATATCACGATCTACTGAATCAAAATGCTAAATGAAAACAACGCAGTTGCTGGGAAGCAGGTTGTTAAAACTAGATAAAAAAATCCTGGTACAATATTGGGTATACTTGACAAATGTATTTATTTGTGATATTATTAAAATAGTTCACACTTTAGATATTCATCCAGAACACTCGGTTATACGTGTCACCCGAACTTCTGACATTGTACGTGGTTGCCAATCTATTTAAGATGATATACAAACTTGTGTACATTGAGTCAGTGTAAGTTGAGATAACAAGATCAACCTCCTGAAGGTTTCAGTTGTTAAAGGAGCGTTCTATTTTCCCTCCTCTTTTTAAATATCTATAATTTTCTCTTTGTTTCGTTCTGATCTCTGTTCCATTAATACCTTGTAATATTGTCAAGACACAAGTATCTGAAGATATGTTTCACAAGAAATTCACGAAGCTTGTCACATATGCTTCACATGGCTTTATAGTTACACAACTGTGCTCATCTTTGGTCTGTTTGTCTATCGCCAGGTGTATGATTATCACACTTTGTTGTAAAGGTTGATTTATGGGATGAGCTAGTTCTGACCTAATTAGCACTGCGCGAGATCTGCTCCAAATACCCTGTAATATCCGCTAAAATTGACCTGAGGTTGACCCATGATAACAATAGTAGAACACAGACGAATTTTCCTACTTCTTGAAAAATTAATTAAAAATCCAGCCAACTTTTGGCTAATTGTGGAACTGAATATATTTCCATATGTCACAATAACTTTACGAATCTATTTTGGAAAGATGTTTTTGTAGCATGGATACACTTATCAAATAAACACTATTTATATCAATATCAAAACACCAATATGGTATAACAACGTAATTAAAGTAGAAAATCAGAGTATTTTTATAGGGATTGGTACAATAAAGGAATTAGTATTATATGCGACTTCATCAATAAATAAAACTAATTCGTTTTACTATTTTCAGGAATTTCAACAGGTCGTTGATATAAATACAAACTTCCTTAATTACCAAGGACTTATATCAGCTATTCGAAGACATGTACAGAAAAAGGATTAACCATATCCTATCTATCCTTTCGTACCAATTAATCTAGAATTACTTTTCCGCGTAAAAAAGAGACAAAAGATTTATAGAAAAAACTATGTTTGTCAAAGCAATTATTACTGTGCATGCGTAATGAAGTATGTTTATACGGCAATGATTATTAAACAGAAGCTTTAAATCACACTGTTGACTTTTTGCGGTTTCACACACAAGAACAGTACACAGATGATACTATCTATACTACCGTAACATAACGTGGGCATCCCATACCTGCATCAATCCGACACTACAATACAGTTACCGAGGTTATGTCAACAAAATCCGACTACTCTCAACCTATTTATGTGGTACTGTTTACACCGGAGACGTTTTTGTTTTGTTGGGTAAAGTTAATTAATGTTGCTCTTAGTCGGTCATGTTTCTATTAAGGCCGTATTACGCCTGCGGATAATGTCAGTTATTAATAGTATGCTTACGGATTAGGATCGTATTCCCATGGATATAGGAAATTGAAAATGGTTGCATGTAATAATATTTTCTAACGGGGATTAAATTTGATAATATCAACACAAAGGAACAATTTGATTTGACAAATAATCCCAGTATAGTATAGATTAACGACAAAAATATCCACAAAATAATGATGAAACCTAAACTGTTTTTGCCTAACACCGGTTTACAGAAATGTCTCACCTGACTCGCAGGTTGAGGATGATTTCTCCTATCACATCTCCCTTTATATTGTAACCATGTAACCAAAGTAAATAATTCGTTATCCTTTTTGAGCTCGGCGAACAATGATTACATTGTTATTAAACCTACCATGTATATTAGATACCTGTAAGACATGTCTTTAAAAATATTGACCTTTCCAGACGATTTTGAGAATATTTGTCATTGGCAGAGCACAGACACAATATAGCGTTACCAAATAAACGTAGAAATCAGACGAACTATAAAATTGTACAAGGTCTGATGATGTCATACTGGTAATATTGGCTGTAACAAGCCCTTGCTGGAGGAAAGCTAAAACCGTGATGTTGATATTTCAATTAAGGTATGTTCTCCATCAGTGACATATGTGTGAAACCTCCATATATATTCGTTTAGTCATTAAAATAATGCATAATATGAAAGGAAAACAAAATAGCATCCGTGTTGCGTTTCAAACTAGGCTATTTAGACCCATGTACCCTAATATTCAGACTTACCTTTTAGAAAAATGGTCATTCGCCGAGATAACTATGCCATATATTTCTGTTAAAATAATAAGATCATTCATCAAATATTTATCATAAAAGCATTTTGAGGACAGGAGAGGATATACGCAATTAAATTTGTGCACATCGACGAATAATGAGTCAAAAACATGTTAAATAACAGTTACAGAACTAAGAACGGTAATTACAAATCTGATGGGATAATAAAAGTTACCTAGACTCCACAAATTGATCAGAGAGTGTTAACGTTATTTATGGTACACATGGTTAGTTAGCAATCTAAACATACCCTTACTCAATCATTGGTGTCCAGCTAACCCTGTGTATCACATGTAAACACAATATTACTCAATCATTGTTGCTTAGCTAACCCTGTGTACCACATGTGAACACACCCTCACTCAATCTTTGGTGTCTAGCTAACTCTAGCTGCACATAATACTCGAAAGAGGGTTTTGCAGAATATCTAGATAGATAGAACTCTGTGTATCACATGTACACCCTTACTCAATATTGGGTGTCTGGCTTGCCCTGTCTATCACATGTGAACACACTATGACTCAAGCATTGGTGTCTACACTGTACTAAATGCAAACACATCCAAACTCAATAATTGGTGTCTAGCTTTTTTGTCATATATATTAACACTCCCTTATTGGTGTTCAACTAACCCTGTGTATCACATCTTAACACCCTTACTCAATCATTGGTGTCTAGATAGCCCTATGTACTACAAGTAAACGCACCCTTACTCAATCATTGGTGTCTAGATAGCCCTATGTACTACAAGTAAACGCACCCTTACCCAATCATTGGTGTCTAGATAGCCATATGTACTACAAGTACAGGCACCCTTACTCAATCATTGGTGTCTAGATAGCCCTATGTACTACAAGTACACGCACCCTTACTCAATCATTGGTGTCTAGATAGCCATATGTACTACAAGTACACGCACCCTTACTCAATCATTGGTGTCTAGATAGCCCCATGTACTACAAGTACACGCACCCTTACCCAATCATTGGTGTCTAGATAGCCCTATGTACTACAAGTACACGCACCCTTACCCAATCATTGGTGTCTAGATAGCGCTATGTACTACAAGTACACGCACCCTTACTCAATCATTGGTGTAAAGCTAACCATGCGTTTCACATCTAAACACATCCTATGCTTAGCTAACCCTTTTTACTACATGTAATCACACCCTTAGTCAATCATTGGTGTCTTGCTAACCATTTGTACAACATGTAAATATACCCTTACTCAAGCATGGCCCTTAGCCACTCATATGGTTATAATGATCTGATAAGTTACAAATTTGAATGACAGGTTTTGCTGCAGATGTCAATCAATATGTTTCGCTGATGCTTGTGCATATTATCTCTACATATAAGGCCTGTATTGCGTTCATACTCATATCGTGACGGTCCTGCCACGATATCTTAAAATAAATCACAGTATTCTAACACAAGTTCCCTTGATTATCTTTGATTCATCTCTTTTTGTAGCTGATATTGAGGAGATCATATTTCTTCTCGCTATGTAGTTAACGCCATTTTGTTATTCGTACCTAGCGATTTAATTATGATAGTACAAGTATATTGATTACACTTTTTGCAAGCTTTCGAAAACGTCTGTTTCCTTTGTCAAGCCATGAGTGCAAATGACCGGTGTCTCGACTCTAAACCACTGGAAACAAATCACTAAGTCAGTAAGGGGCGGAATCGGTAAACATTTTATCCGTCGTTCTGACTGCCTGTAGTATGAGAGTGCTATATGGCGAAATGTATCGATACATTCTGGGAACTGGATTTACTGTTTCGGCACATAGTGGCTAAGTGAGTTGTTTTGAGCGGTTTAGACTCGAGACATCGGTAATTTGACTCTTTGCTTGACAAAGGAAGTAGACTTCTTCGAAAGCTCGTACAATAACTTTTCAATTTCTGCTTGTGGTCAAAACAACTTAGCATTCTTACGTATTCTATCAATTTGAAAAAAAAATGATATTTTCACATGGTGACAGATACCAAAATTGATATTGCCACAGTACGAAAAATGTCACATTTGATATTGACCAATCAGGATGGCACGTTCTGTTTACTTCATTTAAAGCGATAGATTTTCTGTTGAGTTACTGATGAAGCGACGGTATAATTAGTGGCTGTTTACATACATATTTGTTACATACACTAAGGTATTAGTTTGCTTACAGACAAAATAATAGCAGCAAATGGTAGAGCAGTGTGAAAAAGAACATTCAAAAAGGCCCGCAGCCTTGTTGTCGAGCGTGACATCATTACATTTTTAAAATAGTGAATGTAGAATATGACATAAAGGATAACGCTATTTTTTCTGTTTTGATGCAGTTAATATTTATTGTTTTATGACGCTTAAATAATCCGCATCCACCAGTAAAATTATATATAAACGCATTCAAATTACTATTTATAGTTAGCTTTGTAATATGAAAAACGTTATTCAAACTTACGATAATCACTCATGCTGGATCGAATGGTAGAGCAAAGCGGGTTTTATATAAGAGAAAATCGGAGAACTTAGAGAAAAAGCACGTGGTTGAGCGAGTGACCAACATTCCTTTTCACATTGGGTTGAAGGAAACGATCTCCTGGCGTCTTGGTGACACGCGACAGCAGTACATGTAGCCACAGCGCCATCATGTCTCCCAAAATGTGTCATACATTTCACCGCCTTGATGTCTCCGTCTTCATTTACTCGTCCTCATTATGGGATGCGAAGAGGAAGGTTATATAGAGGCGAACATTCTAGAGTATAAAATCCTTTGTGTCTGTCATGTCAGCCTCCTCTATAGACATTTTCTAGATTCCAAATTTATATCGATCCCTTAAGCATCATTATTTTAATAAGTTATGTCGTTATAAATATATTTATCACCAACAAGTATTCCCGGCTGGGTGATTATATAATATCAATACTTGCTCGTCACTGTCATGTACACTTGGCCATTCCCTTGTTACTGACTAGATACGACAGGGAAACACGCTATGTACGGATATGTCTATGTCATACTTGTTACTGACTAGATACGACAAGGAAACACGCTATGTACGGATATGTCTATGTCATACTTGTTACTGACTAGATACGACAAGGAAACATGCTATGTACGGATATGTCTATGTCATACTTGTTACTGACTAGATACGACAAGGAAACATGCTACATGTATGTACGGATATGTCTATGTCATACTTGTTAAGTATTGTTTTATAGATATTTCAGTATTTTGTAACAAATACTAATCATACTTAATCATACTAACACATACTTTTATCATGTAAAGTACCAGAAGGTATATTCTTTATTAACATTCTCTAGTATAGGTGAAATAAACACCAAGTTAAACATAAAAGGAATACAGTGCATTAAAAATAGAATAAACGTGACTATTTCTTTTATCTCCTAATAAGCATTTTAAACTATAGTTTCTATAAGCACTTGTAGACAGATCAAAATAATATCTTTATCAATTTTTAAATGCTAGCTAGTATCAACATTTGTATGCGTCTTTCCTTGTTTTAGTTCCATTTGATGTTAACGTTAAATGAGCTTCACAGTCAGTATTGGCTACATGCACTCCTCGTATTCCAATACATGTTCAATATCACATACAAAGCTTGGTCCCTCCGTAGTAGATTAAACTTAACAATCATCTCGTATTGTGTGATGATGTACAGATGTACTCTTTCTAAATGTTCTGTAAATTAACTGTTTAGAGCTCATTAAATACTTTTGATAGGAAGTACGTATATTTAATAGCTAATGTATGGAAGTATCATGTCCTTTGATCTGCATATAAACCAGATTGAGAAAGTTTATTTACTTGATCAGCGTTAAATTGTGAGTTTATTATGGAGTGTGTTCCACGTAAATGATGGTTTGTATAGGAATCGAATGGACTTTCTTTGCCATTCATGTTCAGTCATGCCTTTATGAATTGAAATAGGTCTCACCCATAATGAATGGACCCCGTTAGGTGTTAAGGTCTTCATGTTTAATATGGATGTAACGAATTTGCTTTCATTACAGCATCAATGTTTATTTAACCCCTGTCCATTACGTTCTCAAATTTTAGTTATCATTAGTTGTGTTATAAGTATTTGCAAATATTGGCTGTACTGCAGTTTGTGTTTCTGGAACATACTGGAATAGCCTGACATGATCTAAATGTTTGCTCCTTATCAAGGTCTGATGTTGTGCGAGGCAGGAGAAGAAGCGTCAAACTGACACGGCTCCAGTTGCCGTCATTGTCCTATCAAAGTAATTTCTTCTGATAATAGTCATCTAGATGTAAAAACATACTTATGTGAATAGGAAATTACTGAAAGCTTTATTTTGAATATATATAAATAAAAATAGCATGAATAGTTTATTGAAATAAACGTAAAAAAATCTGTAAAGCGTTTTCAGATATACTGGCATCATAGCAACACGAATATATCGATTTCGTGACTATAAGTGCCGCTAGGAGTGGCTATTTGCGACTACATTTGTTTATGCCTATTTTGTCGTGTTATCTGATTTATCTTATATAGAAAGCTTTCTATCAAATACACTGAGTGTGACATATACATCCCGGGTGGCACGATATATATCACACTGCCTCGTTAATGTCCCACAATGCAAATGTCATCCTTCAAATATCAGAAAACAATCATTTGGCGCGCGATATCCCGGCGCGTCAAGCCTGGACAGCCGCTATATCTGGTCGCGTGATCCGTGATTGGCGCTGTAAGCAGGTACTGTCGGTGAGGGAGCGGTGCTGCAGCCTCGGGTCACTTCTGGTACACCTGCTGCACCTCGTAAACAAACCCCATCAACAGGTCTGCAGTGATGAAGGTGACAATGGAAACGAAGAACTCCAGTAGAGCCACACAGGGATGTTTACCGAAACATCGTCATGAACACAAGGCGGAGTATACGTTTTGTAGAATATACACACATATAAATAATAAAACGGTCGTGGGATTTGAACATATACGGTCGTCATGATAATGTTCAAGTTGTCTTCGCATTGTCGTATTTCACCGAGAACTGGATCTGTCGTTACGAGAACATCGAGACAGTTGGTTGTTTACATCAAAACTCTGCTGACTCCATCTTCAGCTGTTTTAGCGATGTTCATACGGTGATTTTTGGTTATGATCGAGTACTTGTTACGTCAAAGAAAGAAAACGACCGGTCACATATTGCTACAAGGGGGACTTATTGGGGTCAAAACGTGTTGAAGGCTCAATTGTGGTTCTTCAATCATAATGTTATTTTTAATTGATGGATGGTCGTTGCTGTGTGTGCTTTTAATGATAACATGGCGTTTAAATGCTTTTGAAAAACACATGACGTAGATCATGACCTCGACCAGTTTCTTTCCGTTATCTCTCAATTATCTGACAAGAAATGATATTAAAAACCTTAAATATAATTTAACATGGTACAACGAATTTAAACCACTAAAACATCCAACTCATAACCAGTACTGTACAACATTTAAATGTCGGTGTTGACTCGTTCAACAATAATTTACTCGGGAGTGAACAGATATGGAATGAAGCAATCAAACCTAATTAAACCATAAGTTTCTTATATGGTTCTTTTGTTACAAAAAAAGACATGAAATCGAAAGGAATTAAAATCTAGCTAGGTTCCCCCAATTTTGCCGTTTCTTCATACGTTAAATATTTCCCTGGTTTTATGTGTTCAATCCTAATAATACGGTTCCCTGGTTTCATGTTTTAGTTAAATGCTTTCCTGGTTTATGCGTTCAACTATATTAAACAAGTTCCACTTGTGTGTATCTATTCAACGTTCTTTGAGTTTCCTAGAATCCTAGAATTTCGTGCTTACTGTTTTGAAGCGTCATTGATCACCAGCCTGTGTTTGGATTGGTTAGCGTTGGTAATGATGACAAGCCGTATCGCCTTATCGTGTGTCGAGTCATTAAAGCACGGCGCCAGCCCACCTTATCCATCTGATGTTGGATATATCGTTACAGCTAAAAATGGTCGTCAAGTTCAGAAAAAAACCATAATGAAATGTTGCTTGATTTCTAAAAGTTCAATTCCTGAATGATATACTTCTTCAGTGACAGCGATGACGACAATAGTACTCTAGGAAAACGTATCGCCAAAACAATAACAGATTGCTGTTTGTGAACTATTTTTGTAATCAACACGTGTAGTATGGTAGGCTTCATAATGAATGGGGTTTGAATATAAGATGACAAAAAATCGTTTGAAAATTTCAGCAAGAATTAATCATCTGTCATACATTTACAAATCCAGAGCTTCATTTTCCACCATAATTTATAAACATGATCATATTTTTACTATGAAATGTAAAATATATTTGAATGTCACCTGATACCTTGTTTTCATTTCACCCGCCGATGTCATAGAGTATGTTATTTTTGAACGTTGAACAAATGATTATGTTGCCTCTATCTCAGATAGTGAAGTGAAAAAAAATACATATATACACAACGTTAAACCGGTTACACACACTCAAGAAAGCTAATATGTCCAAGACATGCTATATCGGGTAGACTTTTGAGTTGCACGTGCATGTTTTGATGGAAAGAAACATGCATACGCGCATGTATTATTGGGTAATTAAACAGAACTTAAAGGATGAAAAGAGTAGTTACATTGTCGACACGTTTAAATAATGTTTTCTTTACAATTACTCTATCAGAAGCTTATAAATTGAATTGTCTTTCCTTTAATGATATATTTGTTATTTGCTTTGCTGTTCTTCCTGGAACTAAAGCGCTAAATGAAGCGGCAGAATTAGTTTTAATGCGACTGGCTACTGGCTTTTTATTGCATCAATATGTTACAGAAAAAGCATTTTGTCTTGCACTTATGTGAACTATATCCTTTGTAAATGAAAAAATCAATAGTATAGGCATATCGTATGAATGAACTCTTAAACCTTTATGGCAACATTTCATTCCATAGATATATAATCAATTCGTCACTTTAAATAGGCCGTAATGATCTGCTCTTGTTAGAAGTCTTTTATGAGAAATTTCAAAATAAAAAGAAAGTGTTATTTCGATGTGCCCTGTTTTCTATGAGCTGTCGAATTTTACGTGATACTTTATTTTTGGTGATGTCTAACAGTATCTATCACGACCATATGCATAACAAATCAATTAAAT
The DNA here is from genome assembly GCA_032359455.1 of Chlamys rubida. Taxonomy (NCBI): domain Eukaryota; kingdom Metazoa; phylum Mollusca; class Bivalvia; order Pectinida; family Pectinidae; genus Chlamys; species Chlamys rubida. The sequence goes on along the minus strand of JAUMHH010157796.1, from coordinate 43,125 downwards.
ATCTTGCAAGTGTATTTCCAGTTATCTATGAATATTTGCACAATTAATATTAAAATTGTATTTTTCTTCAAACTAATGCACGTTCACACTCACCAACTTGAAACTTCCTTTGACATTTATAAACTCAACAGCGTGCCACTTCCTTTGACATTTATAAACTCAACAGCGTGCCACTTCCTTCAGTTTGCTACTGGCTTTGACGTTTACCAAATGAACACTTCCTTTGACATTTACCAGATTAAATGTTTTCCACTTCCTTTTACATTCATATAAACAAAACCTTGCCGTTCCTGAATTTTCCGCACTAAACAGACTATTTGACGACAGGATGTTTTCAGCGAGTTTGATTTCTTTATCTAAGTCTTTTTTATTTAACTATACTTGTAAGTTCTTATTCTTATCATGTACATGTATGACGAATTCAGCAATTTTCTCCTATTCATTTTTTATATTTTGGCAACCGAAAGCAACGTCAATCGAAACAGGTTTATTGGAATTTTCTCCGAGGTTGCGGACTTGTCTTTCATTTATAGGGAGCAACGTCCTTGGCCACGTTTCCCATTGCTGGTGCCGGAAAGGTTGTGACACGTTCTGATTAGTCGCTGACCGTATTATCCACCTGTGGACAAGGCTCCGTGTCACTGGGGTTGAACCGAGGTCAACCGTGCGTAAACGTCACTGAAGCCAGTTATCACAGATATCGCTACAACGAAATTTGTGCAAAGACGATGGTTGGTAATAGAAGCGGGTCCATTGGGACCTTTGTTTATTGGTCATTGTTTTCAACCACCATGTTGATGTGACCATTCCCAGATCTTTGAGCGACCCCAACAATCGAGGTCTGACAGCAAAATTAATCGGATATGCCATTACGCGAGTGTATGCCTTTGTTTTCTAGCCTCAGGTAAGACACAGCGACATCAAATCTCAGATAATCCCCCGGCAAGCGGAAGGTCGTCCCGGCAAAGTAGCTGTTAATGATGTTGTTTGTTCAATTCCCAGGGCTTCCCGGAAAGTTCTGTGCCAGGCACAATACATGAACAGAGACATTTCATCTTTTGATCTTGTAGTCTTAGATTGAGATTGATGGATGACATTCAAATTAGGAAAAATCGGTGACGAAAAAGAAACTTAGATTAAATTACCGGTTAAAGAACAAAACAAATATGAATCGGCTGGCAAATGTTCTGTTGCAAAAAAAAATACATTAGTTGCTATGGTTTCCTGTGAAGATCGTCTGTCGTACTAGTTGATGGACGTGCTGTGGCGGTCAATAGTGTCCTTGACCTTCTAATTCTATAACGAGATCAGGACAACCGTGAAACGCCTAATAGACCCATTAGGGACTTAAATTCCTTACGTAAGGCATCCCACCTTCCGGTAAGAGACACGATCAGAAATCGAGCTTCCAAACACAAGGCTGCATATGCAACATGTATATAGCACATTGAGCATGCCTACAAATGGTAATAGTTCTCTACCTGTACAAGAAATACGATCCTTGAATTACGCGTCTCCTCTATCGCTTCTGGGCATTCGTTTGTTTTTGTTACACGATCAAAATAAAATCCCCCGAAGACCTCTTTAGTAGAAGGAAGGACAAGGAATTGTAATCACTAGGACCGACTGGTTGATCCTGTAAACATTTCATTTGTCTGGCGGACACATGGTATGTTCCAGTGTAATTCATTTTCGACATACCGTATATATTACTATTTGTTTAAAGGTGCAATCAGCTGAATGTGTTTTATGTTCATCCTCTGAGATACTAGTTGTTGAATTTTCTTAGTCCCCGGAGTTTGCCGTAATCTTGATAGTCACTGTTTCTAGAGAGCACATTTTATGATACACACATTGAAATCATAATTTAATTTGAAATCAACTAATAATCCGCTATTTTGAAATTCATATAATAAAGGAGTTTCACACAACTCCCCTTCTGTTTCAACAGTGGTTTTGGCCATTTTTGGTTTCCACCTTTATACCCCCTAGCATCAACGATAAGTCCTAAATAATTTATTTTTAACATACAGTATTTATTACCAACGTGTTTTGGTGAAATTACCTGTGAGTGTCTTACTTCCATTCTACCTAAAATATATTCTCCTTGGCCTAAATACAGACCAGTAGCTTGCGAACATAATTATGGTCTTAGAAATGAACTAGTATTAAATAACGAAAATAAATAACGGTGCTAGACATATAACATTAGCTTCATAGTTTAAACTGAGGATTGCATGGCCATCAAAGCGGACGCTTACATTATGATAGATGTTGACGTTGCTATGTTTAATGACGCCGTGGCTATGGTTCAAACATGATGATGACGCCGAAATTACGATAGATGACGCAGATAATATGTAAAAGGATGACATTGCTATGTAAAGAGATGCTATGGTAAGGACAAAGGTCGTCGTTTCTATGATCGATGACGTCATGGTTATAATAAAGAATGACGTGACTTTGACTGATGACACCGTTGCTATGATAGATGACGTCGTGGCTATACTATATGACGCCCTGCTATGATAGATGATTCACTATGATAATGGCACTGTCATTTAGATAAAGGACCCTGTTTTCATGTTTGATGACGTCGTGTTTATTACAAAAAACGATTAAGCTATGTTAAAGTAACCAATGGCTATATCAAATGGCGCCATAGCTGTGCTAGGTCGCCATGGTTATATCAGGACGACGTGGATATGCTAGGACGCGTTGGCTTTGTTAGATGGCGCCTGGCCATGCTAAGACGCCGCGGTTATGTATATGATGGGATAATGAAAAGGCTGGATCAACAGATGTGGTGCAGCTTATTAGTAATGGAAAGCTAACTGGGTGTGAAGGGGTCCTCTTAAGCCTCTAATTGAATGTTCACTCCATGAATAGCAGGCACTGCCAATATGGACTCTCATCTTATTTAGTCGCTTAAAGCCTATGACGTCAGACGCCGACTTGTTAATAAGACAAAACGACAATACAATAATATGTTATTGCCTTAGCGTCCTCCAGTAATTACGCGGGGCAGTCACAAACAGCTTATCGCTTCCAGCCAAGTCACGTGAAGGAGAAAGTGTCTGAATTTTACATAATAAAAAGAAAAATACAAATAAAATATGGGTTAGCCGCTTTGTTTATACAGCCAGGATGTTGGTACGTTAACTCTTCCTTGACAGGCGTGTTTCATTTGGTAAGGTTATGAGAAAATAGCACATATGTAAATATTAGGTGAAGAAAATATACACCCTCTCTTTAGTTGTTTGTCATGAATTAGTTGATGTGGGATAAATCGCGAAAAATAAAAAAAAAAAAACAATAAACATCCAGAACCTTGGAACATCTTTAGCAGGCGTGCGTTCACATTTTAGAAGCTTAAGACATCCTCCGAGAGATGTTAAAAAATCTTCTACCGTTATATCAAACCGAGATCGTGCAGTTGGAAGGAGACGTTTACGGTGACGTCAATACTACATTGTGAATAAAAACCGATGTCCCTCAATGTTCCTCGGCGGCTATGATATGACATGGGTAAACGATTCATTTTAATTTAATTCCTTTTATAATAATTGTAGAGAAAAAAAGCCTAATCTTGAAGCTTTAATTTATTTTGGCACGGTTGTCTTGAAGTTAATCGTTTAAGAATCGATAATCTGTTGTAGCCTAGAGTTATGAATATGTACCGTTAAAACCGATTCGGGATTCTTACACGATGAGCCCTCGATTTACAAATAGCCATATCAGGTAGTAAAATGTTTACTTTGTTTCTACGTCGAAAAACTAAGCTTTAGATACACTTTAAGTACTTCATTACTCTGTATTTCTGGTAATTGAGAAGTCACTCATACGTAATGTGCAATTGTAGACTAGGGGAGACCAGTATTTGATGATGGTAAGGTATTGGATATAGTAGACTAAATGGTCAATGTATTTATATATTGACATTAAATGCATTTGTAAGGTAATTAAATGAAAGACATTTTGGTCTTACATGATAGAGATTTTAAACAGGTTCTAATAGCCAAATTAGAAATGCAAAGTATTTTTTTCATTGCAGACATTAGGAAGCATTTTAAACAATACATAAGAAAACTTCTCGTTGTTTTGGAACTTTGATTTATTATAGCAAGGTTGAAAACCTACAATATACTGACCAGGTTGTAACGATGTGCACGTATGTAATCATTTAAATAACAAAAATGCAATTGATTCCTATATGGGCAACCTAGCATCCGAGTGACCACTGGTCTGAGGACGTACGACATCAGGACCTCACAAAGACGTCCACTACTACGCCGACCCTCTGTTGCTGCCATCAATTTCAGGAGCCGTATGTTTCGCCAATATCGACGAAATTTCTATAAAGACCAGAATTCAGCCCCAACGCTGCAATTAAAACGCAAAATACTAGACAGAATCTATCTGGTCTCGAATATGGAATAAAACTCTAAAAACGGAGATTAAATTGGGCCGATTGATCATTCCTCAATCCCCTCGAGAGACTGTTGACCTGGACTGGTTGACTGTATGACGTACACGTAACAGTTCATTTTATCTGTCGGTCTGTTAAAAAGGTGTGGGCTTATTATTGTTATTGAAATAACTCCAAGGAGTACTCAGTCACACCATTTATATTCACAATGCAAATATCAATGTTACTGAGCGTTTGCCGAACGTTTGCTGTACACGTCAACACCAGAAGTTTAAAAAAATTATATTTCAACTACATTTACACTTTTCATGTGTGATTATTTCACATCGTGTAAGTGATTCATTTGATTCAGAATATTATATTTTGTAAAAAGTAGAACCATCAAATATTTGGTTAGTTTCAAAATAGATATACCTCAAAAACCTGGAATGTTTTATAGATATTAACTTTGGAGCAATGCACTTGTTGAATACCTTGTAAGTCGGTACAGAACACAGTAAAATGTACAAAAACCTATCCTCGATAAGGTAAAGGCTTGTTACCATGGAGTTACCGACATCTCTGTATTTATAACCCGATAGTCTATCATAACTGATGATAATACAGATATGATCAAATTTTATATATCATAATTTTGTGAGAATATGATAAAGCCTTGTCTAAAACAACATAAGTAATTCAGGTGTACTGTACTTATTATATCAAATTCGAGTCTATTTCCAGTCGAAACTACGTGAAAAGGACACGTGATCATGACGTGTCCTTGTTTCCATCATTATTTATTATTTTATAAACGCCAAGTGATGGTGTCGCTGTCAGCCCTGGCGCGACATTGCCGTTAAATCGAAATACTGCTTAAAGCTAATTTCTCCCAGACGAATGCTATTGATTCTGGAAAATTGCTTATATTCCGACTGATCATATACATGTATATTTTACAAATCGACTATATTTATAAAACGACTGCGGCTGTAAACTGTAAGAACGCACTACAGGAGGTCATTCCACTAACGATTCACCATTATGTTAAACCCACCCAATGAAATCATTCCATTATCATTCACAATCATAAATAACACAATTGTGTTACGTGCCGTATCATCGGTCAACTTTCCTGAACTTGATGGACTGACCCCTAATATAACGTAAACACGATATGTCAAGCGCTTTCTTCATTACAGATCTAATACACTATTTACAGATGTGTCAACATTTACCTGTTTGTGAAGGTACGCAGCCATTACGAGCTCGGGGACTTGTTCCTTAAACTGCAATTGTTATGTAGTCCCAACTCGAGTTCTGGGATTTATTGTTTTAGCAGCGTTCCTTTTTTATTATCTTTCTTCCACCAATTGACGTCCGGACGTTTCTCCAGAGAATACTTGCCGGATACTAATGAAACTTCACATGAATATTAATATTTGTGTGTAGATGTACTCATCGCATTGTTTTTCCGGTCTGAATTCCAATATGGCCGCCACGCTTCTGACATTCCGAGACATATTTGGCTATAAGTTATGTTCTATTTACAACAGATGTTTTTTTGTGACTGTGCCAAAGACTGAAATAAATGAGGCCAACTTTTCCCGCAAAATAACAGGTGTTCATTTTTGATTGGTCGAAATCTAGATAATGTCCCATTTCAAGCAAATTTTAGTTTGTAGGTGTATTTCACCTGTTAAACTTTCAGAAGTTGATATCAGACATTTGGTACGTGAGTGAATCATGGCACTGCGAAATCTATAACGACTTCCGTTTAACTGTTGAATAAGATGGCTGACACTAACTAGATTCTAAATCTTCGTTTAAATGAAGTACGATTTTGGCTCAAATTTGGTATGTAGCTGTATCATGATCTAACAACCTATTCCTGACGCTTTATTTAAGACTATTAGGTTACGGTCCCTGTTGGTGCTACTGAAAGGGATTTTAAGTTTGCACTTTGCCCACACGCATTTCGTCTTCCGTCCGTCTTTCCTTCATAAATGTTTGTCTAGTGTATGTCTTTATCTTGAGTTTAAACATGTGGTATGTCCCTTGAATTATTGAACTAAATATACTTAAAGTGATCATAATGACCTCTATTTTGAATGATTTTAAACAAATCGTCCATATCGCTAATACTTGCTGTTTGCTACAGAACCGTTTGCTCTTTTGAGGATGTCAATAAGGGGGCAGTTCAGTAAATAACGACATCATCACTAATATGGACAAAGAATTTGGTCGCAAGACAATTTCAAAAGGACCAAGATGGATATATCAACTAGGTCAAAATGGCGTGGTGATGAATACAAGCCATAACAGATCATCGACAGAGACACACACAATGTGTCTTTTGATCTGAAATCCTTTCAAAGGATGTCTGAATATCACTCTTATCATATCGGGTTACATGAACTGCCGTTTGATGTTGCATGGTTCTTTGTCTAAGGTAGAATCAACTATGAGCATTCCTCAATAACTACTCGAGCAAAGACACGAGAATGGCGAAAGAACCATTTTACAAGTAAATGCATTTAGAGAGAGACTCTGGTAGATTCACATTGGAGGGATGTTGGAGCTGACTCTGGTAACTGGTAATAGGTGTCTAAAAAGAAATCCCCTTGGAAAGTGACTCTGGAATTGTGTCCATTGGTGCCTGACTGAAGGGCTTTTGGAGGTGACTCTGGTTGCTGTGTCTATAGGTTTCTCAAGAGAGATTCACAATGAATGCTCTTGAATAGTGACCTCAGTAAGTGTCTTTAAGTGTCTAAAGAGAGATTCACAATGAAGGCTCTTGGAGAGTAACTCTGGTAACTGTATCTTTAAGTGTCTAAAGAGAAATTCACAATGGAAGGCTGTTCGAGTTTTACTTTAGTAACAGTGTCTACATGTGTATATAAAGTCTATAGAGATGTTCACAATGAAGGCTCTTGGCGAGTGACTCTGGTAATTGTGTCGATGGGTGCCGTAAGAGACGGTTTACAATAGAGGCATGTTAAAGAGTGAATATGTATACTGGGTCTATAAACACTCACAGGCTCTAATCAAAGACCAGTGAACAGTTCCACATTGAAGAGAAAACTACTTGTAATTGATGAGGAAACAAACCAATTACGCGCCCTAACGACAGTGTAGCCGTATTTATTTACTAGTAAGCACTGCCTCTGTAGCAGCTATTGATTTTTATTCTTGAAAAACTACATTCATTCATTTCCGCTGAATCTGTGACTTCAGTATTGACTGTATCCATAGCAATTTTGCGACACGGGTAGGAGGGGCTCTATTCATTAGGTTGTAAAGAAAGTGGATGTCCGGTTCACTGGGATTTATAAATACCAAAATATTTTCAAAATGTTATCAATCGTTAAACCATCAAAATCTCAAAAGTGAATCAAAATGATTGCAACATTTTACTAAAACACTTTAAAACAAATACTTGCGTTGAATAAATATTAATGACATTTTCAAAACATAAATGCGTTTTTATACTTTTTCTAATTAATTGGCTTTAATTGAAAATGAATATAAATATAATAACGAAGTAAGGAAACAAATGTTTTAATCTTTGATTTCTACCGAACGAAGTTAAAATGTTAATTTGTTCATGTAGATACCTATTTAGAAAACCTACCAAATCAATTTTGCAAACAACGTGTCGTTAGGAATACATGAACATTCCTATCTACATTCAAAAACATAGCTTTTCTCGTATCTCTGTTGTTGTTTCTGTCAAAAAAGTATGTCTGAAAAAGCGAGAGTGCAGTGAGTGTTCATTGAATGAGGTCAAAGCAAAACATTGGAATTCAGCTTTTGAAAATGCGAGATAAAAATGTCTTTGCTGGTATCCGCTTCATCAAAATCAAATTGGTGTATACTTCCTTTCACAGCTGTCGGACTGACAGTAAATAGCTACAGCCATATATTTCCTTTAACATCGTTCGGACTAATAGCTAATAGCTACAGCCATACACCTCCTTTAACATCGTTCAATGTAATAGCAAGTTGGTACAGCTATATACTTCCTTTAACACCGTCCGGTGTAATAGCTTATAGCGACAGTCATATACTTCCTTTAACACCGTCCGGTGTAATCGCTTAAAGCGACAGTCTTATTTTTCCTTTAACACCGTCCGGTGTAATAGCTTATAGCGACAGTCATATATTTCCCTGAACACCGTCCGGTGTAAAAACTTATAGCGATAGTCATATATTTCCCTTAACACCGTCCAGTGTAATAGCTTAAAGCGACAGTCATATAGGCCTATTTCCTTTAACACCGTCCGTTATAATAAATTATAGCGACAATCATATATTTCCTTTAACACCGTCCGGTGTAATAGCTAAAAGCTACAGCCATATATTTCTTTTAACACTTTTCGGAGTAATGGGCTATAGCGACAGCCGTATTTCTCCTTTAACATTGTTTAGAGTAATAGGTAAATAACACTACATTTTCCCTTTAACATCGCTCGGAGTAATAGATAGTTGTTGTCAATTCAAATACAAGGTGAATCAGGTCACTTCCGCCTTTTGTACAGTGGATTTCCCTGGGCTGCGACTTCCGGTGATCAAGAATTTCCAATAGCTTCAGTTGTTACACAAATAAAGCCGTGAAAAGGGCATAATGACAGTTAGTAATTGACCATAAACAGTTTAATTGTTGACAATCTTTGATGTTGTCGATATCAGATCAAACAGGCATGTTTATCTTTGTACAAGTACAATATTTAATTTTTTGTCTGTATTCCTTGTGACGTGCCCCGTGACTTCCTAGTAAGATAACATCAGTCCACATTGTCAGTCCGTGTAACAGTAATCAACAAATACAACGGATTTTGTAATTACTTTATTTGAACAGTTTAGGTAAAATTGTAAATGTTTTAAGGAACACTATGGAATATCCAGTACACGTACTATATATGCACAGTAGTCTAGTGGTAGGACGCCGGGCTCGTGACCGAAGAGTTGCGGGTTCGAGTCACGTCTCGACACTGTGTTGTATCTTCTAAGCTGTAAATGTATACGTGGTTGGGCGGTGCTGGAATTGTTGAATGCTAGCTATGAGCGCCGAAATGGCAGCTCCGGTTGTATGCTCCCCAGGGAGTTTTAAATGATATTGGCTGGTTGCAAAGGCCCTATAACCACGGATTATAACTTGTGAACCGCTTTGAGACGACCTACGGACTAGGTTGTGATTTATTATTAATAGACAGACGCTTTCCTGTTCTGTTTATGCAATAGGGGATAGTACCGGTTATATATACTATGACGTAGCGGTTTAAATATTGAGGACCTATGACTTATTGGTATATACGTCTGCAATTTTGTACCTTAACGAAGCCTTTTTACAAACGATTAGCTTTACCTATACTCAGAATTTGCATCAAAGTATTGGTAGTTTAATAATAAAATAAAATAAAAAAAACAGTTCCAAGTGAATAATTCAGCAAACTTCGTTCCAAATACAAAGGTAATCCAGTGAACTCCATTCCCAGAAGTTAGTAATGTCAACTCCATTCTCAGTAAGTTATCCAGCTTATTTCATTACAAGTAGATCGCCCCACCAACGTCTCAGCAATGAGACTGAATTACTAGAAACTCTTGTACAGAATAAATCTCATACAAGGCTAATCTGTCCCTAAGGACACCAATAGAAAGTCATAGTACTGATGACGCTGAAATCCGTTTTGTGATAATTAAAAAAGGTTCGACTATTCGAATTTATCCATTTAAAATGACTGAAAGTAAGAACATCAAATGATAACTATTGGGACCACATTTTATTTGTATTCGTGACGTTTCTACAAAAGTAAAACCTATTCTTACTAGTGACATGCGTTATATAGAATTCACCAACATCAGTATATGTGTCATTAGATTAATTCACAATGATATCATATCCTACTGTATTGCCACCAAGAAAGGTTGACAAATACCGTTGGCCACATTTAAAAAGAAATCGTAAAACATAATGGTGTTCTAGACAACGATCAAAAATTACTTTATGTTCCCTAAAACACTGGTGGAAGAGACGGACAACTTAATTATTGTTGACTGGATAAGTGGTGAATGAATTTGTAGAGACTGGATTACATTACTGGCGTCTGAATTAGTGTTGACTGGATTAGTGGCGACTGGATAAGTGGTGATCTAATTAGCGGTGACTGAATTAGTGACGACTGGATAAGTGATGATTTAATTAGCGGTGACTGTATTAGTGACGACTAGAAAAGTGGTGACTGGAAGGTGATGATCTAATTAGCGGTGACTGGAGTAGTGATGATCTAATTAATGGTGACTTAATTAGTGGTGACTGAATTAGTGTTGACTGGATTAGTGACGACTGGATTAGTGGTGAATGAACTAGTGGTGACTGAATTAGTTAGTGATGATTTATTAGTGGTGACTGAATTAGTGGCGACTGGATTAGTGACGTCTTGATTAGTGATGATTGAATTAGTGGTGACTGGATTTGTGGCGACTGGATTAGTGATGATTTATTAGTGGTGACCGGATTTGTGATGACTGAATTAGTGGTGACTTGATTAATGATGATTGAATTAGTAGTGACTAGATTAGTAACGACTTGATTAGTGATAACTGAATTAGTGGTGACTGGATTAGTGATTATTTAATTAGTGTTGAATTAATTAGTGGCGACTGGATTAGTGATGATTCAATTAGTGATGACTGAATTAGTGGTGATTTATTTAGTGGTGACTGGATTAATGTAACTTTATTGTATAAGATAATCAGTCATTACAGGATGGTAACTGTTATGTGCGAAAAACAACACATATTTACTGTCTAATGACAGAAACTATGTGTTGTTTTTCGCACATACCAGTTTCCCAACCCATAAAATGGCATCCAACTTGATATGTTTGTACTTTCACAATGCCAGTGCTGTGACAAACACTTTGGTTGAGTATAGGATGTTGATTTCAGGAAGTTGGGTATATATACATATGTATATTACAGTCTGATATGTACTCAATAACCTCACTGCCACATCACCACAGTTCCCCATGGTACTTGTCACTCTGTCCATGTCTAAATAACGTTGTTTCTGTTTTGTTTGGGAACTAAACTAAACATTAACGAGTAAATCTTAGGGGAGTTGTAGTCAAGCAGTTTGCCGTTCTTAACTATGAGCACGTACCTTCCGTAACAGCCGAATGACTGGTAACGTACGTTAAATATATGATAGTCATTCAAATCTCCTCAAAACATTAAAAATCAAATGTGAAACATATTTGACATCAACATAAAATTCAATGCTATGTAATTTTCATCGTCTAGAGCTTTAAGGCAGATAGATCAATGACAAACAGAGTTTATTAAACAGGTTGAACAATACATACTTTTATACTGTAGAAAAGATTTACCTTTGTCTAGTTCACACGACGGCAATATTCACCTTCGTGCGAGACAAATTGTTGACAAATAGTTACTCTTTCCATTAGTAAATAAGAGAAAAGTAAGCGAGATGGCTTTCTTAAAAAAAAAAAAAAAAAAAACTGGTATAAAATTCACAACTGGTAACTTATCACTAAAACACATCGAGTGACATCGTATGGTCAGCTGAGGAAACGTACAAATAGCCAAATAGACAGGATTATTAGAACCATCTTAGAAATGCATTGCAAGTAGTTTATTTCTGCTTGAAGTTTAGAACTTCGGGTATTACCGAAGCTTTGTCGAATTTCTGAGCCGAAATTCTACACCCGAGAGAATAATAAGCCTTTCCCGATACATACATCCATAACGATTTATCCTTTTTCTTCAACCATTTACCCAAGAATCAGGTTAAAATCGTCAAGGACATAAGGCAACAATGAAAAAAATATTTCTAGATGCCGTACAAATTAACTAGGAAAAACAGGAAAAATTTATAGCATACTGAAGACATATTTTAAATTTATGAGGTTTAGGAAAACATCGCAGAACGTTTGTTGCATATTTTACCGTAAAGCGAAGTAATATGCCAACTGCAGTTTTACAGCAGACATTCTTTCGCTGACCAAAGCGTGAATTAAATGTTTAACGTATCAGAACATCTGCTGCAATGGTACTGAAACATTTGTTTTTATACACTTACTATTCGAGAGGTTTCTTCAAAGGCAAGGATTTAGAAGCAGTGCACACAAAGTACAGCTGTACATGAAAGTGTAACAGATCTCCATAAGATTTTCCACACTACATTAATGAAGAAAACAACTTTATATTGCCTTCTTAAAATGGGCAAATATTATTTACATCCTGTGCAAATAATAAATAACTTTGTGCACTGATTTTGTTCAAGAAATCATTACCAAAACCCGTATACAACTACCAGGACAAAATGTTCTTCGGACACAAACCTTGCAATTCCTTTAACTATTGGATACAAGACTTATGCACACACCCACTATACGTAATCTTATATAAAGAGACAATAGTATTGCTGTTTAAAGTCGATACCTGTGTGTTTGAATATAGGCCGTTATCCCACACGTTGTCAAAGGCTTTTGCTACATCTTGGAACAATACAAATCATATGGTTTTATTATAAAAAAACATATGAAGCAGATTTGTAGTCTAAGTAGGAAACCCTACAAAAGTGTAATACTGCTGACATTCTTTAGAAATCCAGATTTGCTGTAAAGATGTACGTCTACTCCATTTTAGTTCTAAAATGACTGGAAGTAAGGAAACAACACGATATTTATAAGGTCCCGCCTTGTGTGACGTTTAAATAATGTACAAACCTTTTATAAACAAAGGTGGACCCTATTCTTACTAGTGAAAATGGGTTATACTGAATACACAAACACCAATGTCATTAACATACACAACAATTAGTTAATACCAAGCTGCTTTGCCTACAGGAAGTTTCACAAATACCCTTGACCTCATTTAAAGTACAATCATCAAAACAATGGTGTTTTAGGCTGTGATTGCCATAGTGGGCCTTAAATACAACACCTTGACTAGTCGTGACTTAATAAGTGATAACTGGAATAATGAAATTTGATTGTATGAGATATCTAGTTATCATTAGATAATAAGAGAGTTACTATATTATATTGTTCGTCACTTATACCAGTGTTTAAGCCCATACAAATATATGCATATTTGTCCCCTGGAAAGTAAAGTTAGAGCGTTATTTTTTATTCTCAACAACGAATAACTGTCCAAATTTACTCTGCCTTACGATATTGATATATCGACAGCATTGTTAATTATCGCCCCAAATTGATTCAAATGTCATGCTTACCCACGATATTTGTGTTAGGATGTTTGGCACGTTTACTAATGACATTGCTGTGCCATACATACGTTGTTGAACGTGGGATGTAGCATTCAGGAAGTAATTTAGTATATTTATAGTCCACACTAGCGGTAACATCTGTACATCTAATAGAACACATAACCCAATAACAACAGTTACTCTTTCCGGCCAAACCTCACTTCTTTTAGTTGACATATTAACAAAATGATCAAAACTGGTCTTGGTTGAAATTCCAAAATAGTACAACATGAAAGTATTTGTCTGAACGTTTCTTAATCAACCTGATAAATAATTGAAATCTGCAAACAATTGTTTCTTTTTGTTTTATTGTATAAAACCAGCGAGTATTTTTTTTGGGGGGAAGTTGCCAAATTGTAGAGGCTGTTCCAAAAAGTGTACATTCTGTAACAGCCAACCGATGGACCACTTGCATTTATACAAGTTGATTATCGACACCGGTGATATATGAATATTGATATGAAACTAATGAATAATTGTGAAATAGTTTTCTATTTTGGTCAAGTTATGACGTCAAAAGAAGTCACGGTAAGGGCAGTTTATCTTTCTCTTTTTACACCACCATTCAATGCTAGTTTTGTTATCATTTTACAAAATAACTAACGCATTCTTTAATTTTCATCAATAGCAGAAATATTAATAATGACATTTTAAACTGAAAGCTCCTCCTCTCAACTAGAATAAAGTCACACTCTCGTAATCAAATCATGCAAACAAGAATGTAATCAATCTCTCTATTTGGTTCACAAATTCTGTCTCATAGCATTTGGAAAACGTGCTCTGACACTGTAACTCTGCCTAGGAGTGTAGTGTTTCTGTACTTTAAGAAAGCTTTCACTGACCAAGGGGGCATCACTCCCATACATATGATATCGCCTATTTTCGATCGCTCCGTTACACATTAGACTGGGTAAGTGTTTACGTGATCGGGTGCCACAGTCACTGTATGGATTTTGAGATATTTTCAAAAGGTGAATGTATTTTGAGTTCGTATAGGTCGAACACCGACTATGAAATAGATATGGAATGCACAAGCAAACACAGACGTAAAATATATGTAATCAAATAACTCACATTACATATACGACCTATGTGTCGCTGCTGTTAGACTTTATATGATCAGATGACAACCCTATTCTCGTTATTCCGTTCAGACTGTGTGGCTCGTTATGTTTTGTAAAAGCCAATTACAACTACAGTATATCACTCCCGTTCAATACTACCCTTCGTGGGAACGAGACAAAGAACGCTCCGGTTATCTGTCATGATGAAGCATATTTTGTCCGTCGGAATTTTGTCAACAAATATTTTAATTCCCCTTCAAAATATAAAATGGCATCCTATATTTGGAAAACGCTTTCACTACACGTAAGGTTGTTAAGATTCGCAGCTGAATGTTATAGTGTGTTTTTAGTGTATCAGATACCGCCGATTCTATGTCGTTTATGTTTGTAGGCTGAGGTTTTCAGACACTGCAGACTCTACTTTGTTGCCAACGATACGTAAAATAAAAATCATAGACTGGAAACGGAAATGCAAGACACTTTGTTATTCTCATGGGAACAATGTTATAGTTTTCTGTATAGAGATATAAATGTACGGGCAATTTTACAATATATAATGTTTAGAGACAATGTTTTAGTTGCCTGTATAGAGATACAATGTAAGGGCAATTTTACAACATATAATGTTTAGATACAAGGTTTTAGTTACCTGTATAGAGATACAATGTTTTAGTTACTTGTATAGAGATACAATGTTTTAGTTACCTGTATAGAGATACGATGTTTTAGTTACCTGTATAGAGATACGATGTTTTAGTTACCTGTATAGAGATACAATGTTTTAGTTACCTGTATAGAGATACGATGTTTTAGTTACCTGTATAGAGATACAAGGTTTAAGTTACCTGTATAGAGATACAATGTTTTAGTTACCTGTATAGAGATACAATGTTTTAGTTACCTGTATAGAGATACAAGGTTTTAGTTACCTGTATAGAGCGACAATGTTTTAGTTACTTGTATAGAGATACAATGTTTTAGTTACCTGTATAGAGATACAATGTTTTAGTTACCTGTATAGAGATACAATGTTTAAGTTACCTGTATAGAGAGACAATGTTTTAGTTACCTGTATAGAGATACAATGTTTTAGTTACCTGTATAGAGATACAATGTACGGACAACATATCGGGTAAGAACGGTGATTTTATGTATGTTGTTGATGCCCGTTATCGGTGTCTATTATTGCTGCTATATATTAACAGCAGTCACCGTTCTTCGTATTGTTTTATTATTCATCAAATGAAGATTCATTATTTTTAATTTGTGAACTTATGTTACCAACAAACTTACCATAAACAACATGTGTACTCTACGATCTTATTTGTGGCTGCCAATAAAACAAGCTTCATACTCTAAATATATTTCCAAGTTGATGTAAAATATATTGTTGGTAAGAGACACAATGTAAACACAGTATGCATATATTGCTAGATTTATCAATTACATACATGTACATACTGTATGCATAGAGATCTAGACATAATGCATTTACATTATACATGCAGTGTATTATATGGATATAGACATTATTTAAGTCGTTTCCTCTTTATTTACAGTACCGACATACGAGGTTGCAGCCATTATCACAGCACTGGTGAGCACTGCCCTCGTGCTGTTCGTCGGTCTATTCGTTTGCTGGAAGTATCCGTTCTGTCGCTCCAGGACGTTCTGGGACAAACACGCAAAGAAACTCGTCAGGAAACTATACAGTAAGTAACTATCTCTGTGGTAGCTACTGATGCTGTTCATCAGCTTCACTAGCGATCAGCTTTGTGTTTTGATTCCTTCTGACAAAGCAAATATGTGGTGCCCTAATATTACACGGAATTCACGGCTGGTTCGTTTTGGTTATGAAGGAAAACCAATGATGATATTTTCAAAAATTGTCATTGGTTTGAATGACGAGTATGTGCCGAGTAAACATGGTAGCAACATGTTTTATGGAACCTATTTAAATATATTACATATCATCGTGCAATAACCAAAAGGTTGCGTCCGGAAAAACCTTACATGTGTTCAACTAATTAGCATAACCCAAGGGTAAGTCTGGCTAGAGAAAGAAGATGATATTTGGTTGATTTGATAGTAGAAATGTCTTTGAAAATTGTCATGTGACAGTTTTAATTGGCTAATGGCCATCTGAGTTTGAAAATTCAAATGAATTTCCATGTAGTTATTTGTTGCACCCAACAATCTGGCTATATAGAGGAATTAAATTCATAGTAATTAAAAATCATAAAAAAGTTCAATGTGCTACCTAAGGACTATGCACAATAGGGCTTTTATGACCCCTAAATCCATCAAAATTCACAACCTATACTTTGACCTTTCAAATCGCTGCTTCTTTCATTTCGAATACTTCCCCTTTACACATATAAACAAAATAATTTGTCGTATAATTATGGTTGCCATGGAAACGAGATCAAATTTGTATAAATTATAAAAATTGGAATATCCTGTCGTTTTTGACATGGTTGCTAAAAGAAAAAATAGCCGAAAACTTGACAAAATTGAATGATTATTTATATTTCATTAATTAGGGCAAATCTGAACTACGAAAGTAACCGTAACTGCAAACATAATTTTTTTAAATCGAGTTTGAAAAAGGCCTAACCATTCATAGTCCATAATAAATATTTAATAAATTATTTCCATTTCTTTCTCTCAGATCATTATTTGCAAATGCAGTTAAATATGTGATCATGTTTTCATTGGACGACACAACAAGCGTACTTCTAAAACTAGGTATTGTAAACATAGGATTAATACATTGTCCACAATATAAAAAATAAAACCATATCTCAGACTGATACACTAGGTGTTATAACATTCTCTTTATGATAAATACTTACAATGAGTGTTGAATTTTGTATGGTCACTCATAGCGTATCTTGCAACATTCTCACAACATTTCAGTACCTTGTCAAATATTATATAGATTTCTTCTATTTGAGTCAGAATGCCATAGCACCTAATGAGTTGGGCCGCCACGCCACGCCAATTTTGTTTTATTTTACCTTCACCATGACTTCCAATTGAATAAAAGAAACCAAGAAAGACTAATAATGCCTTTTGCGGTGAGACGTCAATTCAGGCTGTAAAATTGCGCACGATATGATACATGTATTGATTACACTCTGATATTCTCGTTATACATATTGCCATAGCGATCATACATATAACGGAACTGTTGCTATAAAAAGCACCACATTGGTGATGCATAAAAGATTATAAAATATTCATTGGAGTTTTATGAGATGTATGGAGAATCAGCGACTTTGTTGTAAATTGTATCATAAAAATGTACCGTATCGATAATATACAAAGACAAAAACTTAACTCAAAGACGAAACTAATCCTAGCTCATTGTCAATATACGAGGACAGAATCTGAACCGAAATCGCTACCAATCGAAGCACATCGTGGAAGAGTGTCTTTGTAATAAAATGAAAACCAGGAGCGCATTGACTATCACTGAAAATAATCAAGGTTGATACTATTAGAATTTTAGTTAATAGAAGAATAAGTAATTAATTGTGTTATCATGTTTGCGTTCGTTTCAATTTACAGTATATGGTAGTATTTAATATATCATAAATATATATATATATCACCTAAGCAACAGTGACGTCAGTACAACGGTCAAAAGATATGAGATAAGTTTATTTTAAATGCAACAGTTGAATATTTGCCAATTACCTAAGAACAGCCGTGTGAAATACGAAACGATGTCCGTCAGTGAATGGTTAGGTGTGGCTATCGTGCTACAGGACTACATCAGTTAACAGCTTCTTGGAGAAGCTTGATCCTTATTCGCTCTGTGATACCAACTGCGAAAAACAAATAAATTTACATATATATATATATATATAAACCTTACAAAGAACACAAACACACTTCGTGCAACACACACGAGAAGAAGTAACGCTACCATGAGCCGTACTGAAACAATTGCCGAGTATGTTGATGGGTTTAAGTCGAAAGTCGAAGATATTTTCGCACTCTATATTGGTAAGTAAAACTGAGCAACTAACCTTTTTTACAAACTACATGCGCGTGCCCGAGAAGAATGCAATACTTTTTTCGATTTAAAAATTGACAAAAACAAAGACGTGTTTCACAATGAATGTCTGTGACTAAAATTGCATTCCTTTATGCGCATACTAGTTATCGAATCGGTAATAAAAAGCGTAGTTTTCATTTAAAATTGAAAATCTTGTTGTAATAACAATGTTTATCAAAGATCTGCGCATAATGTGTTCGTACGTTTTTTTATTCTGACGGCAAGTTTGCAGTTGTTACACGTTTATCTGACGACACAGGTCTTTTCTGACTGTTAGTTGGAAGTTTGAATGGTTTTGTACAGGCATTCGTTTGGTTGCAATACTTTGGTCTTGTGTCAATTTCAAGCTTATTATTCATTGGTAATGATAATTTTGGCTATTCCCCCAATGATAGACTTTAGCAAGTTGTATCGTATACCCTTAAGCTTGCATTGGTGTATTCCCCAATATTAACCCGTTATTTATGGTTCTAACTTGTTATTGATTGAGGATGCTTGGCGATGAAATGACAGAGCAGAGTTGTGTTTTGTGCAAATTTGTTTATGTTTTTATCAGAAAGGAATAAAATATTCATTAATCATGCATTTAAAAGTGATTTCTGAACCTCTAAATTCAATAATATAGAACAACGAAGATTATTTTTGGAGTAATATGATAAACACAAACAACAAACTATGTGCACTTTTGTGAATAATCTCTCCGTAGATGCATGCAAAGTACACACATTTTTTCGGTTTGTACCGTAAAACGCCAAACATGATCCTGGTTATCACAAGCGTTCGAGTAGTCTTACAACGTTTGCGGTCGTCTTTTATTGGTTTTGTCTCACGACAAGTGTGCTGTTGTCATATTTTGATCTGACGACATCTTTACCGGTGTCATTCATTGGTTACTGTCTGCAGTTGACATGCAGACTACCTAGTTTCCACATTGTATTGTTTGTTGATTTCTAGATAAATGTCATTGACCTCGTCATGTACTCGTCTCAGGTGGTATAGGAACGCATTAAAAGACTGAAAGAAAAAGTCCGCGTCATTTTCAGTCTGGCACTATATATTGATTTCTCCTAGGACCTGTGGCTACTTCAGTATAATATTGTTAATCAGACCTGTAAACCGATAAAATTCGTGGAAAAGCGAGTCATCAGTATGTTTATTTCATGGTTTGTCGCCTCGTCAGTTTGTCGATGTCAGCCTTAATCAGTCGATCATTGAATCAATGGTTTAATTCCACGGGTGTCAAATTGTTTAAACGTTTAATTTCAATTTCATTTCTCAAACTGTTAACACATGAACCACGGCAGCGGCAAGGAGGCCATACATTTCCTCTAGCTCATGTCGACCTGCTTCACGTCAATTTGCCGCGCGAAAAGCTTTCACAGTGACAAACACAAAAACTTGTCAACAGCTGAATAAGCCGCGCGCCTTATAGAGTATCGTGATTTGTTGGTTTGGTATCCGGTTGTCAAACGATATTGCCTATTGTAATTAATGTGATTTTCATACAAACACTGTCTTTCTATATGTTGCAATACATACAAACCAATACATGACACTGATTTAAAGACATTTTTATAATTGTGCGGCTAAAGTTCACCTTAGGCCTCTGCGGTTTTCGCCTATGCGTGGATGTCAGTGTAATTGGTTGATAAGGGTATATGGTTAAGGCCGTAATGGGTTTACGTGGTGTGGAGGTATTACCTGCCGTGGGTAGGGGGCCAGGCGGTCTACATGATGAGGGATGGCTAGGCCTGATGTGACCTGGCAATGCCAGGGCACGGCCGTGTGTGAGGCGTGTGTCCCTCCGCCTGTGATATGTCCATGTACAAGTGATGAGATCGATCTGTCGGTAAACGCCACAACGCACACCTCTCTCTCCTCTCAGTATTAAGCGAATTAGACGCGCGGTGTTATAATGGTAGCGTGCCGTAGGTAAATGACACGTAAATGCACACCCGTCGTACAGTCGGGCCTTTCACACACTTATGTCACCAGCACTGGTGTGGCGGCCGGGCGACATCACTCAGAAACACTTTTACAAACATTTAGTTTCATCAGGATTTCAGTAAATCACTGTTCGAGAGTGATATGATTCGCTTTTGAGACATGACAATATTTGCATTAGAATATTTCAATCCGACAGCAAGGATGGGGGTGCTCTTCACAAAGTTAATCAATCAGCTTAATATATCTGACACTATACGTCTCCCTACAGGTAAATTTCACCGGGAGAGGGAAAAACCGGATGATACCCGAAGTCTCGTGATGGGGCCTCTTCTTCGGAGGAGACAGTCGGAACAGACAAAGTTTGTGGTACCTCAGATCTTTGTCGACTATGGTAGCAGGAGGACCTCCTATGCATCCGACTATGTGCGCAGGTGTTCTGCGGAAAGCGGAAGTAGTCGGAGGACATCATTGGCGTCTGTCGACACAGACCGGCGTGGTTCCGGAAGTAGTATAAGCAGCAGGCGGACGTCGCTAGCATCAGACGCGGACCGCCGCGGGTCGGCGTCCAGTGTTTGTTCCAGACGTACGTCGCTGTTGTCATCAGAATGTCCGTCACGTCGGGGGTCTGGAAGTAGCAAGAGTGGCATAAGTAGTCGAAAAAGTTCGGACGCCAGCAGGTTTGGTGATACGGACGAGCTTTTGGCAGGTGAGTGTTACATGGTATAATGTCATTGTTAAATGTTTAATATTCATGTGTAACTATTTCAGTATGTGTATAACATGTGCAGTGTCCATCATGTTTTTCCCAAACAATCAGGATCATTTTGTGTTTACCTACAAATACCCTTCCATCAGGATCAATTAGTGTTTACCTCGCCTTTTTGATCGCTTTGTTCTTACCCTTCAATCAGGATCAGTTTGTGTTTGCTCCGCCATGTTGACCACTTTGTACTAACCATTCCACCAGGTTCAGTTTGTGTTGACCCATTTGTACTTACCCTTCCATTAGAAAAAATCTGTTTACCTCGCAATGTTAACCTCTTTGCACTTTTCCTTCCATCCAGGTCAATTTGTGTACCCAAGACCACTTTGTACTTACCCTTCCATCAGGACTAATTTGTGTTTACTCCAGACTACTTTTTACTTACCCTTCCATCAGGACCAATATGTGTTTTCTCTAGACCACTTTGTACTTACCCTTCCATTAGAAAAAATATGTTTACTTCGCAATGTTGACCTTTTTGGACTTAGCCTTCCATCAGGATCAAGTTGTGTTTACCCCAGACCACTTTGTACTTAGCCTTCCATCAGGATCAATTTGTGTGTACTAAAGACCAGTTTGTACTTACCCTTCCTTCGGACTAATTTGTGTTTACTCCAGACCACTTTGTACTTACCCTTCCATCAGGATCATTTTTTGTTTACTCCAGACCACTTTGTACTTACCCTTCCATCAGGACTAATTTGTGTTTACTCCAGACTACTTTGTACTTACCCTTCCATCAGGATCAATTTGTGTTTACTAAAGACCAGTTTGTACTAACCCTTCAATCAGGACCAAATTGTGTTAACTCCAGGTCACTTTGAACTTACCCTTCCATCAGGATCAATTTGTGTTTTCTCTAGACCACTTTGTACTTACCCTTCCATCAGGACTAATTTGTGTTTACTAAAAACCAGTTTGTACTTACCCTTCCTTCAGGACTAATTTGTGTTTACTCCAGATCACTTTGTACTTAGCCTTCCATCAGGATCAATTTGTGTTAACTCCAGACCACTTTGAACTTACCCTTCCATCAAGATCAATTTGTGTTTACTAAAGACCACTTTGTACTCACCCTCCCATCAGGATCAATTTGTGTTTACTAAAGACCACTTTGTACTCAGCTTTCCACCAGAATCAATTTGTGTTAACTCCAGACCACTTTGTACTTACCCTTCCACCAGGATCAATTTGTGTTTACTCCAGACCACTTTGAACTAACCCTTCCATCAGGATCAAATTGTGTTTTCTCTACACCACTTTGTACTAAGCCTTCCATCAAGATCAATTTGTGTTTACTCCAGACTACTTTGTACTTACCCTTCCATTAGAAAAAACCCGTTTACTTCGCAATGTTGACCACTTTGTACTTAGCCTTCCATCAGGATCAATTTGTGTTAACTCCAGACCAATTTGTACTTATCTTTCCATCAGGATTCATTTCTGTTTACTCCAGACCACTTTGTACTTAATCTTCCATGGATCAATTTGTGTTTACTTCAGACCACTTTGTACTTACCCTTCCGTCAGGATCAATTTGTGTTTACCCCAGACCATTTTGTACTTACCCTTCCGTCAGGATCAATTTGTGTTTTCTCTGTCCTGTTGAACCCTTTGTACTTACCCTTCCATTAGGATCAATTTGTGTTTACCCCAGATCACTTTGTACTTACCCTTCCGTCATGATCAATTTGTGTTTTCTCTGCCTTGTTGACCCCTTTGTACTTACCCTCCTTTTGTTTGACACATGTGTTAATCCCGTACGAAAAAACCCATTACATATATATTAGCCTCACCTGTCTTATCAAGTGCTTCATGTAATGTGATCTTGTGCTGCCAGGCAACCGGAAGTTTACTTCGTTTTTTGTTTTGTTTTGTTTTTGCAATAAACTTAAAGTATAATACAATGTATCACTTTATTTGCTTTGGGTTATGTATGTTGTATGTGTATTACCTTTTTTCCTGCATTACCTTAAAATATGACGTTTCAAGGTGAAGGGGTCATAAAGAGCAATATGTTTGCGATAATGATCGATGCTCTGTTTCTTTTGTTTTAAAGCTGCAAAACGTAATGACTGACCTTTCTTTTCTCGCACAAAGTACATCTTTAGGGATTGGTTCCTAAATAGGTTAACTAATGAATACAACCTTTAGGCATCCAAAATGACAGAATAGTTTAGGAAGAGCCCGGATGGAGACACTGTGGCGGATTTCCGGTGTTGGGTCTGTGGCACCACACACAATCGATATAGATATATATTTAAACATGGATGTATGCATGTTTCACGCGTCTGGATACGGTAGATACTCTTCAAGTTACCAATAATATCAACATTTTCCCACAGATTTCTCTGACTCGGAAGCCATCGAAGAGGAGTTTCTGGACGAGATGCAACAGCAGGAAGTGCGCAGGTCGAGTCTCGAGGAGGTGTCTTCCGGTAAGACCGGACAGGAAAAAGAGAAGAAGAAGCCGTACCGGCGGAGTCACTCATTGGCGGAAATCCGGCGGCCTACTCATGTGTTCTTACCCGAAGGTAAATTTGGTATTTAATACATGTAAAATGAAAGTAGATCGGTGCAAATTATCGTAGATTATTACAAAATTAGCAGTAGGTGCTGAGGAGTATTCTCTTGCTGTTTACATGTATATTTCCTATTGGAACTGGTTGTCATACCAGTTCACTGACACAGTCTGGAGAAAAAATTCGGAATTAATCTTCAAGGTCAATATCGAGTGATCATAGCAGCAATAACAATACACAAACGCATCGGTTTGTGCTGTTATGGTATTATTGATTTGATCGAGTGCTGTGCGATGATGGTATGCAAATTATTTGTTTTTCTTTTCCTGACATTTCACGATATCGTTATTGATGGCTTCGGATACACGCCGCAACAAGGGTTTTGTTAAAGATACCGCGTCACTTCCAGCTAAGATGTATGGAACGCTCATTGTCCACATATATTACTGTGTCAGCAAGGGTTTACACAAGGCGACAGGTACTGTCAAAATACGTGCATCTCTCGGATAATTTACATATTGTATAATAACACATCACAGACTTCAATCAAACAATGCAAATATCACTGTTTTGATATATATAACGTGCATAAACGCCTGTCTGTCCCTTCTTACCACAAATAGCTTGATGACGTCATAGATTTTTACAAAACAACATATTCCAAAATCAGCCTGAAAATCTACAGACATATGAAGACATACCAAGACCATATTTACCTCAACCATTCTTCTGATGGTCTCATAATGTTTATTTTATTATTTGTTATTGGATTTTATTTTTATATTTGTAATGTGAACACTTCTGATTCAGATTTCCTTTCTTTTAAATGCGTATACAGTTTTTTAGATCATTTGCACGGTGTATTTTAGTTTCCTCGCCATGTCTGAGCTATAACACACGACAGACACCTTATTGATTTCGGCCAATAGGTATGTCGGAATTAAACGAGACCTGAGAGGTATGAGGACACCATTAGCAATGCTGCCATTACAAAAATCATGACATTTACAAATTATTGACCCAGCTTATTATCAAAACTGAATTCAGGAAATTCAAAGGCATGGAACTCCTAAGAAACTAAATGGAATAAGAGCATTGAGGAAAGCTGATTAGAGCATGGTTAGATAGGCGGTACAACAGAAGCATCGGGACTTGACGAGGCTATTTGTGGTGATATCCGCAGTGTCTGGTGCGCCGTTACGATGTATCTGTTGGTATCGGTATATCAGCTTGTCTGTGTGGTATTGACTTAGGGGATACATCATGAAATGAGTGGAAACATCTAAAGCTATCAATGTGGATAAATGTCTGTACAGCACCGTCAACAGCTCCGGGGTAGTCGGTGTTACCGTTTAACCTTTAATGTATTGTCGTAATGTGCTTAATTAAGAATCAACCAACAAATGTGCGTTGGTCATGGTGTGGTACGGGCCTACGTTAATATGTTACCAGCATTTTCTCACCCTCGTTATAAATATTCCAACATCATGTACAAACGTATGTTGATTAAATATATTCTACCACGTCAAATAAAACGAAAACGTGTTTGCCTAATTAATAAAGCTACGTATCCTAGATAGGTGGGTACATACTACATACTACATACTACATACATACTACATACTACATACTACATACATACTACATACTACATACTACATACTACTACATACATACTACATACTACATACATACTACATACTACATACATACTACATACATATTACATACTACATAATACATACAGGGTGTGTTTAGTGTATTCTTACGAATAAAGATAGAAACAGTGCAGTCAATACTGTAAATTAGGATTTTTTATTATATTTAGTTTTATTGCGGGTGTTGTCGATGGAACAGAAGACGCTTACCCTTTCGGAACACCTGGTCCGATTTTTCTTGTACTTTTTCAAGGGTCTCCATATTTGTTTTATTCAAATGTTTGTGGTTACAATGTATCACAATATTTGTTAACATAATATCAATATTACGTACACTTTACCCCTTAATTTCACCTTAGTTAACTTACTTTATGGCATTATAGATGGACAAAGTGTACTTGTATATCTTTCTTTGACCTAGATTTATATCAATTTTGAGTTCGAATTAATACTTTGATATTCTTTTGTCTTTTGTCTTTCTTGTTTTATTTTTATGAATGTGATTCAAAAACATTTATCTTAAATATCAGAAGCGCAAAAAATAAACCTCACCTATAATCTCATTTAGTGGAGGATTGAGCTTCGTGGTATTGTATTTTTATTGAGACCGGTTGAGAGTAAAGACGGTCAGATTTAATCGCAATGCTTTGGCACTTGCTTGTCCAGCAATTGACGGAGTCCCTGACTCGACTTGTGTGGAAATAGACCACTTGATCGTGAAGCACATGATGAGAGATGTTAACGTGCTCTATTATGGCAGTGATTTCATTGTCGAACCAATGAAGATAAACATTATTCCCCAACGCCAATTAGGCCGGCTTCCGCTCCTCGTCCACTTATCTAAGCTTTCTTTTCATAACACAAGACATTACTATTCATTTGAAGCAATATAGTCGTAATTGCGCGTGAAATCTAAGCGCGTGTTGCAATATACTACGTGGCAAATATCTCACATTACAGTGAAGACGGTCGTTTTGTAACGTGTTCTTAGAGCACATTCACAACAGTGTATCTCATGGATGAGTACCAGGAGCCCCTCGGGAGTTGTACTGGCTCACTTTAGAGTCACAGTAACTCATGAAGGAGTTATGATGGCTCATTTTTGAGTCACAGTAGCTCATGAAAGAGTTATGATGGCTCATTTTGAAATCACATACCTCATGCAGGAGTTATGATGGCTCATTTTGGAGTCACAGTACCTCATGCAGGAGTTATGGTGGCTCATGAAGGAGTCACAGTAGTTCCTGAAGGAGTTATGGTAGATCTTAGATGCGTCACAGTAAAAGTCCTGTAGTGATCAAGGCAGATCATGGAAAAGTCCAACTAGATGCTGAAAGGGTCAAATTATCTTAGAAATGAGTCACAGTGGCTCCCAAAGGGGACACCGTTGAAAAGGACAACATGATTGCTGGAAGGGGTCACGGTAGCTCAAATACTGGATTGAAGTATCTTATGAAATAAAAGGTGACGGTAGCTATTGGAAAGGATAATTTAGCTTTTAATGACTAATATGTTTTTAATGATATATTTAACAAGTATAACTTTCCGATTTAAAGTCATCCCGTAATATTTGACAGTACATACATGTTGAAAGTAAGACTCATACCAGTTCATTACTATCACGGAATATAGCCTAATTGTCTCATTCGATGCAGATGATCAATATACTATGAAGAGCCATATTGTAAATAAAACTTGTCTTAGTATGTCATCCTGGAACAATATAAGGTTAATTATTACCATTATTACTATAAAAGGAATGGAATCCTACACTTAGTAAAATAAATATGGTGAAATCAGGCAGCCTCCGCGTCTTATTGCTAGCTATCTATATAACAATGTCTTCCTAATTGGAGTTTTGAATTGCTATCCTTAGCTAACTTAGCCTGTAACAGAATATCGAATATCAATTCGTGTTCTGCATGTATTGCCTGAAGACCAAGTGAACGGTGAGATATCTGTATTAGGCGACTTACAATGCTCTGTACCTGGAGATTTAAAGGGATGCAGGCAGGCCATGTTTTACCTTGTTATCAGTATGTCTGGATTTTTTCCAATTTAGAGTTCTGCTAGACATGACTTATTTCAATTTCACTGATAAGTCACAGAAAAGTCAGCGATAGCGTTTAATTAATCAGTTGCGCTTCTCAAAAACACATTTTCAAAACTTGTCTTGAAAGGAGAGTTTATTTAATACACATGATATATATTTCGGGACAACCTTGGGAAACAATATCGAACAAATTTACTGTTGATTGTTTGTTGAAGTAAAAGAGCAAATTGAGAGACACTTTGGGAAAGTGCTCACAGTTCTTACAGAAAACAGATAATGTTACAAAAGTGTAGGGATCACATTGCTGGTAGTTTTTTCTAACGTGATATAAATGATTGGATTTCCCAAATATCTAATTATGAGTCATAGTCTATGAGTTTAAACTGACTTGTGAGTGTACCGCATTACATACAGGTGTGTGCACGGCTTTACAACTTGTCTATGTGTGCTACTTTGACAATGTAAAACAAATATGTGAAAAATTAAAGTTTGATCTATGCATTAATCCGGTTTGACAGAACAAAATTGTACGATTTACACAAATGCAAGATTCTATGTGTGTGTTAAAGGTGAGACACGTTCTCTTGACTGTCATGCATCGTGTAGTAAAATGCAAGTTAACTTGAGTACCAAATTGACATGTTTGTTGTGAACGTAATTTATTTGTCTTCTCTGTCATATGATGTTAATATTTTTTCTCTACAGATTGATTTTCTTGTTTTGAACTATATAGCTTTTCGGTGGTATCTCACCAGGCTCCCGTCTCCAGAGGACCTACGTTGTTGCGAGGACGTTAACCCCGAAACAAACAAAGTGAACAGCTATAACAAAATGACGAACCAATACGCTAACATCGTGTTATTATTTATGAGTGTTAACATATTGTTGTAGGTCGGGGGCGTGGCGACAATCGAAGGGTCACTCTGTCCTCTCTGGTGGTCAGCAGCATGAACGCACTTGATCATACCGTAAACCCAGTTGGACCAGCATATAATCAGAGGAAAAAGTCAAAAAGTGTAAGTGTATAATTAAAGTTGTAGTGACGTCATAATCACAGAGTACACTGGTTTCAGGTGATCAAAATGTAAAACTGAATGACGGTGAATACGTGATACATGAAACTGCCATTATGTAGGACAATATGTGGAAACGAGGACAAGGTGTGTCTGTTGGCTATTCAATAACTAGATGATTGTGTTACGGTGAGATAACAACTGTAAATTACCGTCAAATAATCGGTTACAGCGGTTTGATCGTCCGGTCCACATGTTTGTTTTCTGTCGTTAAAGATCTCACCGTGATGTGATTGTGCTTGTCTAAAGGCTGTTAACATGTTTTACCCGCGGTCCCCCGCACGTATCCTAACCCCATCGCTAGCCTGAGGACAAGCTGACACAAAACAACACTGTTTAGTCTACATTAACTTTATCACTTGATATCTATGACACCAATATTTATTCGATTCATTTCCATCTAAAAATAGTCTGATTTCCATTCCCGTTGGTATAATAATAATTTCTAGCATTAAAATGTGTGGATTAAGTTATTTGAATGTGCTCGCACATTAGAAATCGTTAAAATGGCAACCAAGGGAAATCGAGAGAACATGCTCATCACATATATATTGTATTTGTCTGCAAACATAAACAGACTTTAAGAATACCACTAATCATTAATGTTTAACATTGGGTCGTCTACAGGCCGATATAACGCAAAGTGACGTCATACTACTGTTGTACAGCGCGTGCGAGACGCGCGTGACTGCCTTTCGTGCGTAGTCAAGTGTGAAACCTGGAACAATATACATGTATCGCCAATCAAAGGCTCCACTTCGTGTGTAATACCAGAGAAGGTATTAAACGTTTTGAGTAGATGTGTAACTGACATCACTGGGTATTACTGGGTAATGGATTCAGTGATACTGACGACAAGCTCTCAAGAACACGCTATCCTCAAAGACTACTCGTTTACGCGAGCCAAGTGACTATTTTCACTAATTACAATGAGGCCATGTTGTATTGTAATCACATAAGTACTAACTTATATAGCCTTAGGCAATTATTTTAATTATTGGGCAATATAGTTGCGTATGAAGTTGCTGGAACGATTGCACTCAAATGGGATGAAGTCAGCCTGTTCTTTATGTGGAATCTTCATATTTTGCTCAAATGTTAAAGTTAATGTAAATCGACCATGCCTGGATCGATCAGACACGATATTCTGACAGGGCTTCAGAGCAATGCATACGTTTTTTTGGTTAACGAAGGAAGAAGTATGTTAGTTTTTCCTTCCGAAGCATTAAAGGAGGCAACCCTGTCTATAACGAAACAAAGTATTAATACAGGATTTAGAACATGACTTAATCATGTCACATAGGGGGAAAACAGTGTTTTGTTCAGTTGCCGTAAATACCCACCGGCTCTCCGTCTCCGCCGTCAAATATAATTTGTGTGTAGGTGTTACGAAGCTTAACCGCAAAGCTTTTTTCTCACAGACACAAGGTGTATAAATAGAAGCTTTGCATATAAATGTCGGTGGTGCTGACGGGGAACGGGCGGCAGGCACAACATGAAAGGAGAAACGCGCTAGAGACCCGGATCGCCGGGGCTAATCAGGCTGGCGGTTGTCATTACTTTGAACAGATAACACCGTAATTATCTTGATCTATTAATACGATAGCCTTCAGTATCAAAATCAAGCGGAAATGTTAAAGTTGACGATTTATCCACACCACATGTTAGCTTACCGTTCCCTGCCTTGTCCTCTACACAACTGGCAAGGAAATGCTTCACTTGTTCTTTTTTCTTCTGCATTTCTTCTGAATTCAATAAATAGAGATTTGCTTTCTTTCCTTGACGTAATACTGACACTAGATATTCTAAGTTGACGTACGTCATGAGACGTTTATGGATACATGGTAAAGCAAGAGGATTATCCTCGTAACGATCAGCGCGAATGATAACATCTACATTAAAACCTTCAAGATATGTACAGAAAACCATTTTAGGTTTGTAGCGAGAAAGGGAACATGCTATCTAACTTATTCCATGGATTACCATTTGTATTCATAGAAGGATTGCATACCGGACCTACACGTACAAATGTTCCCAAGGCAAATCGCATTTAATCTCCTTATAGTATGATCAGATTTCCCAAGTGACGTAATTTGGTTTTCAATATGCAAAAATAGAAGAAAAAAAATGGTACCTGCATAACATGTATTACAAGCATATTTTTTGTCTATAAACGAATTCTAGATAGAGTAAAGCCGCGTTTCAAATCATACGAAATCTTCAATATGCTGGGGATCGAACGAAGACAATTGCAATTTAGTTATTTATGACATTCAACTACACTTTTTACGTCCCTCAGCCATACACGAAAATGTAGATATAATTTTATAAAATAAATGTCTGTGTGATGTTTGTTTATTAGCAATATGTTTGTTTGGACCTCATTCCTGTTGTTAACTGTGTTATATTTTGTAAATTTTACAGAGACCTGGGAGTATTGGTCTGCCTGATCGTCCGGTGGTGATGCATGACCTCAACTTGGAGGAGATGATGGTACCTAGACAGGCTCCGCAGCAACAGCCCACTGGTCGACTCAAAGTCCAGTTCCAGTTCAACGCCAACCGCACGGCACTGACAGTCATAGTGATCGAGGTAGGACCATCGACTCTTACGAAGTCAGTATTATTAAGCTGACAATACTTGTACTTCTAGTGTCTGCTTATTTCTATTAGAATTTTGTACTTTTGCCTGAAGTCATGCAGCTTCACAAGTTGTTGCTTCGACCAGTTTGTTATGTAAAGACCAAGGAAAATGTACTGTTATTAATTGCTGTCTATCAAGTTTTCATTAATCATGTCTTTATTACAGGCAGAAAACCTACGTATAGCCGACATGCCATGTGACACAGAGATCAACCCTTACGTGAAAGCGTTCCTCGTCCCTGGAAGGACATTTAAATACCGGACGAAAACACTTCCGAAAACAAAGGTAAGACCGTTGTTATCATAAACATGCCTTTCAAATTTTCAATTTACACTGCTTTGTTCATATACCAAGTAACGTTAAAAAAACACTTTTCACACAAAGCATAAAGTTTTAGGAAAGTATGACCGAAAATCAATACTGTATTTTTGGAAGGCATTTTCAAACAAATGGAATACAAGACGCGATAGCTATTTGTAAAGATAAACGGTTATAAAACCATCACTAAGGGTTTATTTTAAATAAAAGGTCACTAGTGGTCTACTCGTTGAAATTTGTGCACATGAGTAAAGATTATCAATAACCATAGAAGTATGCTTTCCGAATTGTAGATGTCTGTAGAATATGAAAGAAGACAATCGCACGTCTGTATTACGTTCTGTTTGGACACGTTTACAAAGTTAGTTTTAGAGATGATCTGTTGGTAGTTTATAGAGCCGCGGGTTTCACTCTTGTAGAAATTAGCCTCGTCGAAGTGTTGAACTGATATGACATAATTTGCTAATGAAAATGATTTTTTTAAAGCTTTCAATTAATTAATTTTCGTGAGATAGACTATCATGTTCCATCAAAAATCACGCACTGAATTATCTCGATTAAGAACGTTGCACTGTCACGCACTTCACGAACGCTGAGGCTGCTGCAAACAGCCAGCCTAAGTAGTTGTGAAATGCATCTGAATATGTTTCTGAGGTATTGGACATTATGGGTTTTAAAACCCTTTACGTATTTCTGATGTGTCACCGACAGCTCAAGTCAAATCATGTAAAAAAGATGTATTGGATGTTACATCTTAGAATTGAAAATGTCAAAGTTGATCAGATATGGTTTCCCAACATCAAAGAAGCGACGGTCTATAATTATTAAACCGACATGTCCTAACATAACCCTATATTTTCAATTGCAAACACTGGTGCTTGTTTATCACATTCCGTGTACCCATTCAGCCCGAGATTACACCTAATTCCTTTGAAGTTAGACATTCATCTAACGTGGAATCGATCGATTAATTAAGGGCGATTAGCCCACGATAATTCTATCCTTGTGTATTCTAGGATACCATGCCAGTATCTTAGGCCGGCATCACCTGGCATTGAGCTCGGGTCTTTGTCGATGATTTTATCATTGTTATTGGAGTATAGTATGGTGATGCACAATAGATGTTCAAAATATAACAATAACTAACACTTCTTTCATCACTTGTGTTATCGAAATCCAATACTTTGATATACGTAGGCATGGTAACGAAGACCCGATTACAATAGACTCGTTCTAAAACTTACAAGCTTTAATCGGGTTCACATGCTAGAGCAATATATATATATGTATATTTACTCAATTTAACTTTGATTTTTTAATCATTTGATTCCAAAAGCTTCAAATTGTTTAAAGTCATAACATCGTAATGACCGTTCCCAAACTTTCTTTGCAGACCCCTGTCTTTCTTGAAAAGTTCACAATATCAGACCTTGTGCCAAGTGACTTAAGCGATGATGCTGCCATGGAGTTTCAAATATACTCATCCCATCATGTGTCCAGACGCCATCTTGTAGGCGTGGCTTCGTTTCTCCTAAAAGACGTGGACCGATTGGACAATGGCTTAGTGGACCTCACCATTATGCCACAGACGGTGTTTCGGGTAAGTACATGTAAGATACCCGTTAATGACAGATAAACAAAGCAACGGCACCATAACAATATTTCAGAACGCCAAAGCTTTGTTTATAAACAAACAGAGCTAAAATAAATTTGATTCAAATTTTAAAAAAAGAAAGATTTAGACAGCAGTTTTTTATGATCCATTTGCATTATCAATTTTTATTATCCAGTTGCACCAAGGAGACATTCGGATATCGGGGTGCTATCAACCAGTGGCCGGGAAAATTGTATTCAATGTCCTGGAGGCCCGGAATCTTCCCAGAGTATCACTGCTAGGAGCCATCAGTAAGTACACTGCACACCCTAAAATAACATACATAACTGTAGCAGTAGTTGAAAACAACCGAAAAGATGTATCTGACCTTTCTACATACAATACATCCTACGATATAAAGAGCTTACTACGTAAAACTGAATGTCACTTAATTGGAGGTAAAAAGGTTGCCCTTCAACACAAACACATTAGCACACAGTTTGGAAGCTGTGCTTAAAGGATGCACAAATGCAGTCTGAAATAAAAATTAATCTAGTCTGTTTGAACATGACACCATTAGACGTTTAAGATAGTTTGACATCCAAACTTAACAGCAAAACTGTTATGCAGTACTGTTTATTCTTTGTGATATAAGCTTGATTTCTTCAAGAAATGTATTTTCCGATTTGGTTAATACTTCTCTAAACTTCTCTATTGGTAATATTTTTCTATTTTCTTAAACACTGCTAATAATTGAGAAGGTTCTCCAGGTAAAAATAGTGGGTAATCAATGAGCAGATTCCTCAAAAAAATGGATGTTAATTGAGAGTTTCCTCTTTCTTTCCAGACCCCTACGTCAAGGTAGAGATGTATGTGAACGGCATGAGGGAAGCAAAGCACAAGACGAAAGTCCGGCAAAATACACAGGATCCTGTATGGAACCACCCGTGTGTATTTGAAATTAATCGTGAAAATCCCAAGCTGCTAGGTCACGTGTTTGTATTCCATGTAATACACAAAGACATGATGATGGGAATACAGAAAATAGGCCAGGTAAGCTTACATGGTTTTATCCGACACTGTTGCCGCATGGAGGCAAGGCAGTTTTAAAGGCAATATGATAACGACATTTATGCTGAGATTAGTTTCTGTTTGCTCTGCTTGTTCGCTTGAATGACACTTTGGTACAAATACCAGGGGAAAGAATCAGCAACAGGTCTGGTAGTGACATAAACACCGTTGTTCGTCCCGCCAACAATACGGTGAAGACCTAGGTGTGTCGACAGTACTCCGTTATCATTGCGCGTACTATACACCCTCCGGGAAGCCCCGAAACTGCGACTAGTGGCGGTTGTGGTGATGGGCATTTTAGCACTGTCTATCAACGTGTTGTATCGGCGTCATGTATCGAATACCAGAGAAAATCCAATAGCAAATACCACAAATGCAATTAATGCAAGAAGAAACTGTATATAGCTTCGAAACCTTAAGATAGTTGCCCAATTAACTTTGAGAGCATTTTCCCTTTCCCTTTCATATTTGGGAATCTGATATGAATGACAATTCTATCATCATTATAACTTTTTTGTTTTTTATGTGTTGGTAATTCCATAATATACAGTCCTTCTCGGCAAGCTTTTGTGTGATAAAGTTTCAACGATTTTGTTGTTTGTTTGCAGGTGGAGCTTGGCTGGTACAGTCACGGAGAACAACTGGATCATTGGTACGACATCATGGAACATCCACATCGACCCACTGATTACTGGCACCCGGTCATCAAGACAAGTAAAATCATGTCATGACCTATGACATAGACATGAAAATACTGTCATGCATTATGACATAGACACAGAAACATAAAGTTCCCTCCCATCCTCTTAGCATTTACGTGACACAGAACTAGGACTGAAAACTACAATGAATATAGCTGTGAATTACGTCATTAGCGATACTGGTTATTGCATGACGACATTAACAATTTTTCCTTATTTGTATATATTGGTACCGGAAGTGACGTGTCGTCAGTATTCCCGCCTGTCCCAGTAGTGTATATCAGAGTATGTGGTGTGGACGGCGCTGTATCAACTTTTACAATGTGGATCACCTGTGGTAGATCCAAAATGTGATAGTTACATTCCCGATCATATGTTGTAAGTAAATATATTCATCCTTCTGTACATTGCTAGCTGAGCCAAACAAATGAAGTGCAAGTTATATATCCATGTGAGGTATCATTATATGTATATAAAAATATGATACAGCATGTCATAGAACGTGATAGCTATATACTATGCCACGAAACATGACCGGCGGATCACTGTAATACTTTACCACGAAACATGACCGGCGGATCACTGTGATATTTTACCACGAAACATGACTGACATATCACTGTAACACTTTACCACGAAACATGAACGGCGGATCACTGTAACACTTATCAGCGAAACATGACCGGCGGATCACTGTAATATTGCGCTATGAAACATAACTGACATATCACTTCAATACTTTACCACGAAACATGACCGGCGGATCACTGTAACACTTAACAGCGAAACATGACCGGCGGATCACCGTAATATTTCGCTACGAAACAAAACTGACATATCAAAGCAATACTTTACTACGAAACATAACTGACATATCAAAGTAATACTTTACTACGAAACATGACCGGCGAATTAATGGATCAATGGTAATGCTTTACCATGAAACATGACTACGTGGATCACCGTAATATTTCACTACGAAACATAACTGAGATATCATTGTAATACTTTACCACGAAACATGACTGACATATCACTGCAATACCTTACCACGAAACATGACTGTCGTATCACTGTAATACCTTACCACGAAACATGACTGACATATCACTGTAATACTTTACCACGAAACATGACTGACATATCACTGTAATACCTTACCACGAAACATGACAGACATATCACTGCAATACCTTACCACGAAACATGACTGACATATCACTGCAATACCTTACCACGAAACATGACTGCCGTATCACTGTAATACCTTACCACGAAACATGACTGACATATCACTGTAATACTTTACCACAAAACATGACTGGCATGTCACTGTAATACCTTACCAGGAAACATGACTGGCATATCACTGTTTTACCTTACCACGAAACATGACTGACATATCACCGTAATACCTTACCACGAAACATGACTGACATATCACTGTAATACTTTACCACGAAACATGACAGACATATCACTGCAATACCTTACCACGAAACATGACTGGCATATCACTGTAATACCTTACCAAGAAACATGACCGGCGGATCACCGTAATACTTCACCACGAAATAACCGGTGGTCACTGTTATACTTTACCACTAAACATGTCTCGCGAATCACTTTGATATGTTGTTGTGAAACATGACCTGCTGATAACTGTAATATTTTTTCCGCGAAGCAGTACCGGCGATTCACTGAAAAACTTTGCCTTGAAATAAGACCGCCGGATAACTGTTATAATTTCCCGTGAAACATTACCGAGACGAAAGAAGGGTGTAATATTGTTTTTTAAATCATGGACATGAAAGTGGGGAAGGTGCGTTAATATAGCTCTAAAAAATCCAGGTAGCTGATACCGTGTACATTGACGAGAAAATATCTAAGTTTTGAACTGGTTTCAGCTGGCAAGCATGGTCAATTTGACTGAAGACGATAATAAATAGTGAAGCATTTTATCACTTCATTTTCAGAAAACGCTCATATGAAATGTGAATGCAATTGAATGGAATAACACCGACATCATCATGGTCAAAGCGCTATCAAAGTGAAGAATATGTGTATGTCCTTTTTTCAAATACTGCATAAATATATTAAGTGTGTCTCCTTACGGAAAAGGACGGCCGGATTTCGTTGATTAATATTCTTTTGAAAAATGTATAATTACTAATAGACGAGGGAATTCCTTCTCCTGTCTGACCATACATTTTATAATGTTTATGTTTGCGTCATTCTGATAACACATGCGCATAACACACCATTTCATTGTAAACAAAAATGGCCTGCTGTAGTTGTGTCAGTGAGTTAAAACTGTTATTGCCTCAGGAACGGATTGAAGAGTTGCCAAATGGTCAAAATATGATGCAAAGATTACGTTAGGGAAGCACAGTTGAAGATGGGAAGTATTAGAACGCTGGAATAGCAGAAAAGCTGGTAGTAAGTTGAATAAAGCTGACGGGGAGTCGAGCGCAGTGTAGTTTATATAGTGAATATTTCAAAGCATTTACATGGCTAGCTTATGTTTGTCTTTGGAACACGAATGGTGTCATTTTGTTATGTTAATGGGCATGTATCGGATTGAATTCACAATGTATTTCCATATATTTGATGAGAAGGGAAGAGATAAGTAAGCTTCTGGTTTCTGGTTTGTAAGATTTTGCGATGTGGCTCTCTAGGGGTTAAATACCTACGGTTTGTTATATACCAATATAGTAACAATAAAATTGAGGGTGATATATATTATATATATATAGAAAAGGTAGTTGACATGAACAGTCATTACGATCATGACGCCGTACCCATGGTGATGCCGGTTATTAATATTATATTGACCTTGTCATGTTTTGATATTTAGACACAATAAAGACACAACCACGACAGTAAGGAATTGTAAAAGTGTTATTGATATCATGTGTCTCGTGAACATATCCTTATGATGACTCTAAAAAAACGTCCCTCATGATGTATGACCAAACGTGATATCTAACAAGTTTGTCGTGAAACAGAACCATACGAAAACAATAAAGCTCTGTCGAAAAAATTGCTCATACTAGACTACCAACGTTGCCTCGTTGCGAAGACAGATCGTAGACGGTGTATAGGGACCAGTCATCGGATGGTCTGTCATGCGGTGTAACGTAGCAGCAATTGTTGACGTCGTGTAGCATTTAACCGTTCTTGGCCGGGTCGCTTTCGGTGACAGATCGGTGGTCAGCTGATCCTGGCAGGTCTGTTTCCATGTCCGGCGCGTTAATTATCTGGACATCAATTCCTGACACGCGTGACAGGATATATCGCTGTTCTCGGCACAACGGCTGGACATCGGACTAGTTGTGGTGTGATATAGCACCGTATGTGAGAAATGTTCTGCTGTTCGCGTGTAAAATGACAATTACTGATCTCAAATAATAAATGGTATGCCAGTAATTACATAGAGTATTTGCTGAAATTGTTTGTTCTGTACATTTCTTATATAAGGACTTTATTTGAGTATTTAAGAAGTGTTGTTTCTCTTAGTACTGACTCCGTCGTGTGAGTGATGTGTATGGATTGTTTTCCTTCAGAATTGGTATCAAACAGGCTTACAAATCCGCTTTTTCATTAGTAAACAAACCCAATATTATTATACACTTTTACAGATATTAGATTTTATCGATTTATGTCGGATTGCAGGATGTAATAAATATCACATCAAACATTTCTTCCCTAGTATTGATTAAGCGTAATTAAATTTGTAATTTGTTCATAAATATGAATGCGGATCAGCTTTGAGTACAAAAGTATTATCACGGAAAACAAATCGGGAGATTTTAATTCAAGAAAAAATAACCGTACTGTAATAACTCTTAGAATATTTTTTATTGAAGTAAAAACTTTATTAGAATTGACCTAATTAAGTAGTGAAATATTCATGAATGATAATCAACTTTTCAAAAAAAATTTGTTTAGTCCTGTCCGAAACCGCTGTTTAATAGGAGCATTACCCTTAATAATGATAGTTCCCATTGGTATTCAACCCATTACGTAAAGTTGTGAAATTGAAGTATTATTGTGTGACTTGAATTTCGAGTCAGAAGCAATGGATGTGAGGGGAATTTGAATATACAATGTTTATCAGAATTTGTGTTACTGAATGTATTAATAACGTTTAGAAAGGATTTGTGTGTGAGAGATTGAACGTAAATACCGAGAGAATAATTAAATAATGTACATAGTGCATGAATGGATTGTGTTTGTTGATTTAATAGTTAAAGATTGCATACATGTTGGAAATAAATAATTATTATGTCAGTTATTGATTACACATAAATGCTCATTTGTATATCTGGCACAAGGAATGACCACAACGTTGACGAAAGATATCTCTATTTTTCAAATCTGTAATATATTTATCAATAAATGAGATTGCATAGTCTGTTATTTACATGTAAATGTGACTTTAGGATGGAAATAGATTGTATAAAACAGCAATGATTCCTTTTTTGTTATGTTTTATTAGCCACGCATTGCTCGCACAAAACTATTAAGCATTATATCTGAAAATATTTCCACACTTTTACTTATTTTCTTTAGTTTATCAGAAATGTTGTACCTTCTAATATTCTAATTGGTTTTAAGGGATTTTTTATTTAGTCATGGCGATGACATATATTGAAAAATATGTCCATAGTCTGCTTGAAATTAGTAAGCGAGGCCAGTTTCAATAGCAAAAACCTACTGGCTATTACGTATTACATGTACCAGTAGGTGATATGATATAATCTATGTTACAAACACACTCGGTCATCTAATCAAAATGTTACCAAAAGTACAAGTAACATGCCTTTGGATGTATCTGAAATCTATGTATCCCAATAGCCAACACGTTCAGCTATTAGGCCGTCCCTTTCAGGGCTATACTTTCAAGCTTCATTAAGATGGTGATCAGTAAGATATACCAATGCGAAAAATAGCAAAAAATTCCAGGGAATGTTTCACCTCCAGACTATTAAAGAAAAATAAGGAAACAGATATATACATTCTACAGCGTCAACCCACAGGGACAAATCCGAACTCAAAATCAATACGAACATCAGATACTAAAGATACACCGAAAGGCATGATGAATCCCCACAAAACAAATTAGGACTTAACGAGGACGACGTAGTTCTCCGGAAGTGTAATCGTTTTCAACATCACATGTGACACCCATCATGACGTAACCTGTCAAATACAATGAAGGGAGTATGATATCAACATTTTAAGACACAGCGAACAAGTCTTTATTCTTGGCAGGAAACCTATTATGAATTAATATTATAGCTGGAATGCATGGCCTTATGAAAACAGCTCAGCGAAGGTGCTAACCGCTCATTGCAGATCACTGTTTAAGTATATAATTGGTTACCGGTTCGAGTATACACAGAAAATAATCCCGATTCGTAGAGTAGCGAAATAATAGCGACATATTAACTTAATAGAAGGAGACTGGTACGTCACTGCTGGGGGAACAGAGCTCGGTAGCGAGGTGACTAAAATAGCCATATTGTAACTAAATGTCAACCTATAAAACGGAAACAGACGAGTCATCTTTTATTTCAAGCTTTGGATGAAATATAAGATGCAGTTAGTTCCAGCGATTCTGGTTCACCGTGGTTGTTACTCAAGTCATCATCAATATATCTGTACTCTTTTTTTTGAATTAGCCTTTGAATAAGTTCGGCCTCGTAAGAATACAAAAACAAATTAGTTACAAATTGTGCACGGTTAATTTCCACTTGAATATCAATATTCCTCCATGACCGCAATTATATCAATAAAAAAATTGTAATTCTAACAAAATTATCCATTGCATTTTTCTTGCCAGCAGCGTAGAGTAAAGCAATGCAAGTCTTATTAGTGTAATGTTTTATTTCTGTTTTCATGTTCAGTATACCTATCCGTCAGCTTCATTTCTTGATATTTTCTTACACTTCAACAATAATAAGCAAGCTTCTCGCTCCCTTGGTTACGGTAATGACACAATTAACGTATGTGAAATAACCACGATTCCGTGTCAAGGAAAAAAAGTTGACCAAGATTAGGGACTCAGTAACGAGGGGACTTCAATACCAACACATCATCAAGGTACAAGTCACAGTAAACATTGCTCACAATAATGAGGCACTTGACCCAAATTTTAAAACATAAACACAGTAAGCCTGGTTATGACCAGGTTGAGAATACGGTAACAAGGTGACGTCAATCAATCTTAACAAATTTGACCAAGATCAGAAAAATATCACGGTCATTGTATGCATATAGGATCTTACATGAGTTTCCATTTCATATGAGATTTATGAAACGAGTCTAAGAATATTTTGATTAAGCAAGCCTGTGGCGAGCTAAAATGAGTGTAAGATCATTTTTATCACATAATCAAGATTTGTGGCATTTATTCGCGTAAAATGACAATTTTCATGCAACCTTGAAATGTAAAAAGCCGCCATTTTGACTCCAGTGCATAAGTCTGTGACGTCATGTACTTACGTATGTAATCACAGGGCTGATAGGTCATATTACATGGGTTGATATGCAACAAAATATGACGTGGGTATAATTTTGGTTGATTGTCACATGTATAATACACCGTTATCCAATACACATTTTAACTTTGGTCAATCTTTTCATTTCCAGTTTATAAGTGAGGTACAGAGGCAAAGCTAGTGTTCAAATGTGATGATTTGTATTGATTACGTAACACCTTAAATCACTGTATAGTTGTTTTTGCCTTCTCAGATTGGGTAAACAAAATGTTCAAATATTAAAAAATATGTCATTGTCATTGTTTTCATTTCACTATCCATCTCCTACTTAAATAGTAGTCTTTTTATTGTTTTTTTTCTTTTCAAAAAGACTAGAATCTGCCCATCACTTTCGTGATTGTTTTACTGTTGTACTGCCAGCCAGAACGGTTTATGATAGCTGAAGTAAGATTCTAGTGTTCCACACTAAGTTGGTTTTAATGTTAGTAAACAATAAATCAATTGTGGTTTGGCCATCAGTAGTATAATCCTTGATCATTTGTCTCAGTCCGAATGATTCCATGAAGTCTGAGAGTTTTTCACTCTTTCTATTTGTATCGTTTTGATTATTGCAATTAAAGTCACCCAAAATTACTACTGGAATGCTTGTATTTAATTGTTCTAAAATAATAGACATTGCATTTAGTAACTTGGTAATTGATTCCTTTGGACAGGCATATATACCAGCAACTTGAATGAAATCCAATTCCATCACAACAAAGCATGGATACATTTTAAGTCATGGCATTCACGGTAGCTGAATGCAGAAATTAAAAGTTTATAAAATTCATCCAAATTGCAAAGTCCAATAAAATGACGAAGTCCAAAAACACGAAAATTTTAATGCTGTCCTGTCCCATGCGGAGCTCAGTACGAACCTTTACATATA
Organism: Chlamys rubida; assembly: GCA_032359455.1. Taxonomy (NCBI): domain Eukaryota; kingdom Metazoa; phylum Mollusca; class Bivalvia; order Pectinida; family Pectinidae; genus Chlamys; species Chlamys rubida. Next base: position 515 of record JAUMHH010157796.1, on the reverse strand, counting down.
CTACGGTATATCACTGCCGTCACGAACATTGCCACCTCAATCGAAAACCACAAAACTTTTATTCACCAAAGCAAATATTGTTAGAACAGGATTCCTAGGTTTTAAAACAACTTGCTGTTCGTACAGCTTGCCGTGTATGGGTGATCAGCACCTGGAGTAATTCATCCAGCTCGGTGCACCGATTGGTGCGTATGCGCACGTAAGCATGGCTAGAACCTTCACCCACACACGCATGACCAAAAACACACGAAGAGCTTCGAGTCTTCGATAACATTGCAGCAGGAAAATGTTGCACACATGTTGTGCAGATATCCTGGGATGGAAAGATCATGCTTCGTGAGTGGGAAAGCGTACATTTCTCGTACCTCGTTTCCACCTTCTTTGTGGGAGACACAGCGGATCTTCAAGTGTTACGGCAAGGTCTTGTCATTAACCTGAAGGTGCGCGAACGGTTGCACAGTGAATGTTCTGCGGGTGCTGATTCTATGAAAATACTTTGAATGCATGCTTTCAGT
>JAUMHH010157785.1:0-18117 GCA_032359455.1 Chlamys rubida | reverse complement strand
TATAGTTTTACCTGTATTTGTAATATATTGACTTATTTGATTTGTGTATATTAACATGTGACACTATAATAAAATATGTTATTGATTTGATTGTGTTGTGTTCTCGTCCTCTCTCATCCTCGATATCCAGTGGTTACGCTAACCTTCGCTCTCTACACCCCTGGAATATGTCAGACACGAAGATAGCTGTTTGATTGGTCTCAGGTAAAAAGAACTGACCAATCGCTAGGCTGATATCTATCCTTTGAATAATACAAAGGAGAGACGCCCGACTTCAAAGCCTGTCAAATTGTACCGTTACGTGACCGCGATATTCTTTTGATGTACATCAAAGGATCGAACCAGTCTTCTTGTCTCATCAACAAGGTGGCGCACACTGATCATGAGCCGAGAGCGAAAGTGAGCGTAATCCCTGGATATCGAGGATGGTCCTCTCTGTGATAGTCTGATAGCTCGGTCGGCCTTCAGTTCTATGTTACTTTTATTACTGTCAATGTATACTTCTATGTATCTACCGTTGGTTCTTAGTTTCGACTTTGCATCCATTATTTTTTGCTTGTTTTCTGTTGTGTCTGATGTTACAATTATCACACCTGGGGATGTACTCCTCGATTGTTTACGTTCCACGTTTGTCAAGGTTACATCTGTTATGTTGAGACCGTCTTGTATGAGTGTTTGTACGTTTCGTCTGGTAAAGTCTTTCCCGTTGTCACCCTTTGCCTGTTTCAACATATCCAAATTTTGTATCACACTGATCCGTTGTTTGTTATTTGAGAGGTGTGTACAGCGTCGGTCCTGACACCTGTAGTACCCTCTGTCACACCTGTTTACCCTCTGTCACACCTGTTTACCCTCAGTCACACCTGTATTACCCTCTGTCACACCTGTAGTACCCTCTGTCACACCTGTATTACCATCTGTCACACCTGTATCACCCTCTGTCACACCTGTAGTACCCTCTGTCACACCTGTATCACCCTCTGTCACACCTGTATTACACACCTGTATTACCCTCTGTCACACCTGTTTACCCTCTGTCACACCTGTAGTACCCTCAGTCACACCTGTAGTACCCTCTGTCACACCTGTATTACCCTCTGTCACACCTGTTTACCCTCTGTCACACCTGTTTACCCTCAGTCACACCTGTATCACCCTCTGTCACACCTGTATCACCCTCTGTCACCAGGTCAAATTCATTTCTGAGTGAATCTTTTAAACCCTTCAGTTTCCTGTCCACTTCGATTCTCAGGTTTTGGTTTTCTTTTTCAATTTCACAGTTAATCTCCGTTTTTGCCTTGTCAACTTCAGTTTTGATTTTCACCTCTAATGATTCGGCTATTTTTTTTCAAGATTGTCCATTCTTTTTGTGAACAAATAGTGTATGCTGGACATGTTGTCTGTTAGTGAAGATATCAGGTCTTTGATTTGTGTAATGTCCCTTTGTTCAGTCTGGGGGATGGGGCGAGGGTGGTGACAGGGGTGGGGTCGGGTTCTGGTTCATGTTGGTGTTTATTGCTGCGTTTCGGTAACTCATTTTGTTTTGGTTGTGTTTTACATTTCTTAGTTTTTGGGGTACCAGACTGTTCTGTATCGGATCCACTTTTTCGTTGTTCTCCGTGTTACTGACCCCTTCACTGACCGCTACCGTAGTCGCCATTGCTGACTGCATGTCACCGACATTCGGTTGAGATAATGGCTCGCTGTTTATCTCATCACATTGGAGTATCTCAAACATGTTGGAGTCCGACATCACTCCAGAGTTACTAACCACACTCCGAGAATAGTTTATAAGTCAATATACGACACAGGTAATCACAAATTTAAGATTTTGGTCAGAGATGGTTCACACTACAACTGCTCACCTGTGTCGTCGTATAGGTAGGTATTGATGGCCATTATTATCGTTGTCAGGGCCGATTTGACTAACCATTACGCAACTAACTGTACTGTAAAAAGACCAATAGGGACATCCTACTACGATTTCAAGTTTCCTATCGTAAACTTTCCACCTTAATGGATAGTTACGTTCCTGCTTCCTCCACCTATGGTGTTTACGTATTTAAGCTAACCTGCAGTGACAACATGTCGCGGTTGATTTGGTATTCAATGCCATCTACGGTTTTTACATGACGCGGTTGATTTGGTATTCAAGGCCATCTACGGTTTTAACATGTCGTGGTTGATTTGGTATTCAAGGCCATCAACGGTTTGAACATGTCGCGGTTGATTTGGTATTCAAGGCCATCAACGGTTTTAAGATGTCGCGGTTGATTTGGTATTCAAGGCCATCAACGGTTTTAAGATGTCACGTTTGATTTGGTATTCAAGGCCATCAACGGTTTTAACATGTCGCGGTTGATTTGGTATTCAAGGCCATCAACGGTCTTAACATGTCGCGGTTGATTTGGTATTCGAGGCCATCAACGGTTTTAACATGTCGCGGTTGATTTGGTATTCAAGGCCATCAACGGTTTTAACATGTCGCGGTTGATTTGGTATTCAAGGCCATCTACGGTTTTAGCATGTCGCGGTTGATTTGGTATTCAAGGCCATCTACGGTTTTAACATGTCGCGGTTGATTTGTTATTTAATAGTTTGCTCCTGGTATCTGGACTTCTGTGATAGATACCGACTGCTGATGGACAATTTTCCAAAGATTGATGAAGTATATGATCAAGTGTTATGGTCGCATCGCACCCATGATCTCATATAGAAATAAGCTATTTCTTTGTGTGATATGAAGGTCGATATTTTTTATAATAATTATAATCTGTCTCTTACCGAGTGCTCAATCTGTAACGTGTCATTTCTTGAATTTGAAATAGAATTACAGGTGGGTGAAGCCGATTAAGCAGTATATGGTTACGTTTCCGGAACTCCTGGTCTTGATCTCCTTGTTCTGTTTAGTAACCATGTAAATATTTCCTTTGTTTATATTTGCATTAGTTTTATCGATTTTGAGTTGAAATTATGGTTTTGCGGACACTCTGGTATTATCTTGCTCTCTATAAGCTACGCGGTCCTTCGAAACAGGTAAACTAAAAGCCTTTGACGATTGATTCACAGAATAATGCTTTCGTATGGGGTAAATACGAATGATTACCTCGAAGTATGATTTTTTTTCGCTTTCCTTGTTGTAGGCATATTTACAAATTGATCAATAAAGTGCTTACAATTCTGTCTAAATCATTCAATCATTGCAATGCAGTTTCACAATTCTTGAATAAGTGCCTCGGCAATGATGTCTGGAACTTGTACATGTATTAATGCTGCATAAGTACTATGCGTTGCAATTCATATATATCATATACGTTTTGTACAAACAAATGCATCTGAAGCTGAATGTGTAAGCATGAAACAAACGCGAGTTTAATATGTATCAAATTATTTTCATTTCTATCTTTCTATCTCTAAGGGATACAATGTAAGCACTAATGAATGAAATGACAATAAACAAACGTCAAGGGTAAAGACAAATAGCAATTTAAATATTAAAAGTAGCTATGGTATAGACCAATATCTTTCAGATAGTGTAAATTTGTAACGGCGCGGTTTCGAAAATATAATTAAAGACATGTAATGTTATTATAGAAATATTCTCGAGTAGGCTGAAGGTCGGCGCACATAACAAATTACAAGACATTAGTGTTTTACTGTAAATGGTTCCTGACATGATATGCATTGTGACTGGTCTTCACGTTTCAACAAGTAGCAATAGGGAAAGAATGAATGTGCCATCTAGAGACGGGCGAGGACAACCTCGTCTTAGCGCCTTTTCTATAGCTAGGATAGCATTCACTGATGAATATTATTTGAATAAAATGTATTATCACATAACTGACCCATTTACCGTCACACGGCCATGTCATAAATATGGTATTACACGTACACACGTTTAGTAAAACCTAAAGGTGCTGCGATTGGTCAAAACCGTGGGAACATATTCCTACATCACTACAGGTACTACTTTTATTTACTATACAACATGGTACATTTACTGTTGTAAATATATTTGAAATGTTTAATTATATTCTATAATTTTATGCCATTTAAAACCGCTCATTGTTAAAAACAAAATCTGAAACTACTTTGCACTGCGCGGAACGACAACACTTTTATCTGTTTACTTTGGTTCTGACCTATATAGAGTCAGTTGATAACATATAATTACGTTTGAAGGTTTTTGTAAAATGACGATTGCTATATGATAGATATAATCTAATACCGGTGTCGATGGTCATAATGAATTTATCAAAATCGTTTAATATGATATGGACACTCATGTGCGATCGCCTATTTGCGTTATGGAGAAAACGTCATATCAAGTTCAATCCAATTGCCTTTCAAGAAAATATTATTTAGTGTCTATCTAGATAATGAAAGTAGTAGAAATCACATCAGTTAAATTAAATCAGTTGTAACACTTACACGAAATATATTCCAAAGATGAACGTAACACACGCAGACCTGTGATTGCAACTTGGAACGTAGTAATAGATACAGTGTGCGTAAATGGAATAGCACTGCAGCATGCAGATGGAATGCCCTTCTAGGACGAATAGGTGATGCTAGGGGGCAAGATGTTGGAAATCGGAATAGGTCTAGACTGTTGAACAGAAGGGTAGGTGCTTAAAATACCTTATTCTTTTTCAAAATACACCTTGCAAAATTTGGTTTTTACCATCTGATATTTTACTTTGAGCTGTTGAAAAATGCTAGACTTTATAAGTTGATCTTAAGATGTAACATACTACATCATAATATCCGTTGATGTAGCGTTAACGTCATTTCTTCAACATAACACATTTCTGTGATGAAAAAAACGGTTCATTATAAAATATTGATATCTTAAGTGTTGGAGTGTCTTATTAATTTTGCATTTCTATTACGTTATGTTCGTAATATGAGAATTGTTTTACTTCAAACTCAATTACACTCATCCCAAGTTTATAACAAACGTGAGATAGAGTGGCACAGAAACCTCGTGACAAACCTCTTCACTTTGTCTGTGGTTACCGACATTTGGTTTGGCAGAAGACATAATGACCGGTGCTACGTAATGTGCAGGAAATGCCAACCGATTCTATAGCACATGATTTCGTTTCCTGTTGCAGTCGTTATCGACATTTGGGAGTTCAGATATGTCCGTTTTCGTTGACGCAGTTATATATTTACTTATAATACACCCTCTCCAAAATTACGGGTTTCGTCCTTGATGCATGGCCAGCGACATGACTCCTCCACGTCAATCGATCGCACCAGTACATTACATGTGAACCCTTTTCATTTGTGCACACGGGTTATACGCGACAACCTATTGGTATCGTCAATTCTCGCAGGTCTGTCGGTGCTGCGCGAGAGGCAAGCCTAATGCGTTGTCATCACTAACTGTTGGAAGTTGTTTCGTTATCTTTATTTTCTAAAAGGAAGCTCGGATGAAGTTTCAAATCAATGTAAGTATACGCATTCCATATAAGTCAGACCAGACAAGGTTCTTTAGCTGGTTTAGGTTGTGTTTTCTGTGCGTTTTTGGTTTTACATATTTGTGTGAAATAGTTTTGAAGTTGTTTTGTTATCTTCCGTTTTTAAAGGAAACTTGGATGGAATTTATATTAATGTAAGTATATGCATTGCATATGAATAAGACCAGACAAAGATCTTTAGTTTGTTTCGATTTTTCGATTGTATTTACCTGTATGTCTGTGGATTTCTATATTAGTGTCAAATAGTTTGGAAGTTGTTGCATCAATATTTTAAACAAAGGAAGCCGAATTTAACGATTGAACAATGACAAAGTGTCGGAATGCAACATCATTTAATCATTGTCTACTGCTTTGCTGTTTGGATTTAGATAACAAAAGTTTTCTTGTAAGAAAAACCGTTTGACTTAGCTTTTAGCAAAAGGATCTGTAACTATTTATTACGCAAGCACTTTAAATATAAAAGTAAGCCACACTTTTTCTTGATTTTAAATGATGCATGTAATTATGGGCAAGATTTCAAACTACCTTAAGTGCTATGTTATGTGTGCTAAAATATTATTAGGTAAAATTCAATGCCCCTTACCAGAGTCATACAGGTAACGCCATTTCGTATAGTTACACCGTGAATGGTATATATAGACCATCTAAATACATGTATGACCTTTGCCGTTGCCAGGACAACAAACAACATACACAAATATGATTTAAAGCTGCTGTGAGGTTTCGTGTATACGGTTAAGTGTCCTTTTAATAACTTACGCCTTTTATGGACGTGCATCTGTGTGCTGGTATATTGGTGTATTTGCATCCTTGCGTAAGCGTAGATATGAATATTTTAGAGCGATGTCTCACTGAAATACCATGTTGAACGCATCCAGTAAAGTACACCATCTGGGTACATTATGCTGACAATGGGTGAAGCTGTCTTAATGCTTAACTTAAGGACGATGTACCAGTAGTAATGGTTTGAATACAAAACTTTTTTTAACAAGTCTTATTGTGCCTAACTGTATCTTCTTAATGTGTAGAGAATAGGAGACCGATGTGGTTTTTGCAGCTTTCACTGCTTAAAAACGGGTATGTTATTTAAATGTTTCTGTTGAGAAATTATTAGAATTGTAGTATTTTTGTGTATTCAATCATATGCGGACATTGATGTTGACATGCTATTTTGAAGTAACTTGTAGATGGAAGCATTACCCCGTATAATATTTTAAAATAGTTTAAAACTATTTTTTACGGATGATCCAGGGTTTTTATACCCATAGATATTGAAGCTAAAAATTTCAACGCAAGATATAAACCGCTTTACTCTGGTTTTTGACCTCCTGTAGTCAATTCTATTAAGATAGATTGGCAAGATAAAAATGGTCTGAGAAACTTTATATCTGCCAGCGACAAAGCATAAGCTTTACACCATACGTGCTTGGAGTTTAGTTTATTGTCATGCTTGTGATAAACCATCTACAGTTATACGCTTTATGATCGAATGCGCCGATGTGAACAAACGCATACACATTTTTATACATTTGATACACTTTTTCTGTGCCATAAAAATGAGCATTTACATTCAAGTACCCAGAACGATACGGAATGATACTGTATCATATTTTTATGTAATGTGTTTGCTATTGACGTTTTTAGACATCTTATACACACTTTTGTCTTTAAGAGTGAGTTAGTTTTGTTCGGCACTTCATGACTCAATTGGTAGATGGGCTGTTAAACATAAAAAAAATATGACTGCAAATCGTATCGAAAGAGCAAATAGATTTTTCAAAACAAAGCTAGTTACGCTCTTAAATGTCTTAAAAATAATCGGTTGAGTAAATTATGTATGTATGTTTAAGATCCTTTTATACATGCCAGTGCTTAAGGGTATCCTTCTATATCAAAACGAAACTTCATATAATGATTTGTCAACCTTTAGATGGTGAAAATATTACACGGAATAACCACTTACATTTTTGAGGACTTGGTACGTCCAAACACAGGGCAGAGTTTGCTGCCTTGCTAATTTTTGGGATAACATAATCTCCCATACGAGTAACATTAAGTTGCGAACTATTTCTTCGATGTGATGTTAGGATAAAACATAAGTGCATGATTAACATAAGCAGAAGGAATACATTTTTATTAAATATCCTTATATATTTCTGAAAATTGTTTGCATAGGAATTCCTTCCTTTTTTCCATATCTTAAACCATGAAAAACAGTATTGAAATTGACGTGGATTCCTTTAGCCTATAATCAATTCTTCTTTGGATACCTGTCAAACTTTTTTTCATATTATATACAGTAACTTCGTTTTGGAAATAATTTCCGCCCAGGATATTTCCGTTGGCGAGTCGGGTGGAGCGATAAAGTCTGAAGTTCAGGGTTCGAATGCCGGTTTAACCCTTGTAAATTTTACACTCGTACAAATGTAACATAAATTTATATTTTGCTTAATATTTTATCATTACCTTAACTGTTCCAAAAGGGATGATTTCTTCTCAGAAATGATTTATAAACCCTACCGGTTTTGGTAGTGGTACGGGATTCGATCCTAAAACCATTAAAACGAATTTCTAATTGCTTATTAACTTCTATTCGTTTTTACTGTAATTGTAAAAACTGACAACATTCATCAATATCCATAATTCGGATTTTAAGCTATTGTGCAGGATGAAAATGTAGTGTGTTAAATAATAATGCACATATTTTGTTCTACGTCAACCTCAGCCTTGAAATATCTTATATAAATATTTACCCAAGTTTCATCATTTGATCGCCTTTGGCTAAAGTATTATACAGAAGCCGTCGATTAATCAGACCGAAGTATGCTTGTTAATTGCACTTGAATTTTGCTTATTTTTAAAATGTTCATCAAATTAAAAAATCGAATGAAATTTTAGTGTCTTTTCTTGCATACACTGCAGTGGCACAGTTGACCAATCCGCGAACAGTATGCGCAACGTTTGCTCAACTTCCAGCTTAGACTAAATCTTTGTGTTCTGCTTAAAATAAAACGATATTTAAGCAAGTTATTTGACACAAACTCAATATAAGATGGACGGCCGGCAAACAGACTAATGCTCCTCATTAAATTGTCCATTCAATGTTTGTGATGAGCATATGACTAGCACTTACCTACATATGCTTAATATTTCAACAAACACAATATGCGGCAGAACCATTATTGTCTGATAAACATGTGACTTAGCTGTTCACGTTGCACCATCAACAGTACCATTATTGTCTGATAAACATGTTACGTTGCACCATCAACAGTACCATTATTGTCTGATAAACATGTTACTTAGCTGTTCACGTTGCACAATCAACAGTACCATTATTGTCTGATAAACATTTTACTTAGCTGTTCACGTTGCACCATCAACAGTACCATTATTGTCTGATAAACATGTTACGTTGCACCACCATTTATTGGTATATTGGTCTTTGATGTTGACTTGCTCTACCAAATCGAATTTTTCTCAAATTCCCTTTGTTGCTCGATGTCTCCCTATGTACCTCTGATTGGTATGTTGACAGCATAATATGTTCAGTTGATGTGTCACGGACAATGATGTTATTCCCAGTCTGGGACATGCCAAAGTCCTTAAAGAGTGGTTATCATTTCCTGCTTGATCTTCATCGTCCAGAGTAATGGCACTAACTGGTTAACCCGTTGTTAGTGTATTGTGACAAAATGGTATACAGTGCTGGGTGCCTTCGGCATGGTATTTCATCGAGGTAGCACTCTAATGTCGGCATGAGATCCGCGCTATTTCTAGCAGACAAATACATACACACATTTTACATATCCTTAACCTCCCTTTATGACAGCTGTTAATAGGACGTTAAACGCAAAAAGTGCCCGAGACCATGCTGTGATATTTCAGGGAAGCGTAACTATACAGATAGCAAGTATGTGGACACATTTCTAGTGTGTCTGTCGTATGAGATTCTCTACATTTTTATAGAGCATATCACAGAACAAACAAACAAAAATTAAATTGATAAATTATCAGTTCTAGATGTTTTTTAGGGAAAGCAAACAACTAATGGAGAAATGCTATATCTGGTATTTGTTTTTAGATCTAGATTTACCCGAAAAATTCGCAACACACAGTTTTATATTAAACACTTATAGAAAATAATTGTGTTTAAACATTACACACAAGGAGACACGTCCTTACATGGCCTTAGTTGTTGATACTGTAGGACGTGAAACCCTTTAAAACCAAACCAATCGTTTCCCGCGGCTCCATCACATTTACAAAGTATACCATTTGTGATAGATGCATTCCTTAAAGCATTATGACCTAAGGCCAATCAAACGGAGTGACCCTTTGCCATACACTCTTTCCGGTTATCAATGATTGAAGTATCTTGTTTTGTACATCGTGTTGGTTCCATTGTGATGTCTGGAGCTGTCGAAGGTTACGTCGGCCCTGAGCCTGTCATGACATAGGAGTCCCAATGAATGTGTCTGCAATATCTACTTATGACTACATGATTGTTCTCGGGAGAAAAGCTCGGTATGGCTGAAAGCACACGGGAGATTCACAGCGAGCGAGTTTGCTGTTATTAAGGTCCATTACCAGTTTGTGTGACAATCATTTCTACACAATGTCGTGTGACCACGGACATTTCATTATCTTTAGATCAACAACAGATTAATAAAACAAAAAAAACAATGGTCTTTTGTTCGGAAGGAACTATCCATTTTGAATCCACATGCACTTTTTACTTCACTTTTTGAAACATATCATAAAATTTTACCGTAATGTAAAGAGAAGCTTAATGTACTTTAAAGGGACAATTCAGTATTTTTTTTATATATAATCTTGTCGAAAATTACCCATTGCAATATAGTAGCATACTGTTCCTTTGTTGCTCTGAATCAATAAAGAAGACCTCTTTAATGGTATAGCCGTACGTTTTAGCAGCAACTGTCAGTAAATTTAAAACTAACTGAGTATGCGCAAACGTGTTTTATTTGTGTACATATCATCCCAGCCGAGGCGGACGGGATATTCACGTCTTAGTAGCGTAATGTGTTTGAAACACCAGTACAAGCATTTATTCTGATTCAATCAAATCTTCCAAACAACATCTCAATCATTGTTATAAATGAGTATTTCACGTTTAAACCTATTGTAACGTAATAGTGCGGTTTCAAATTTTCCTACGGTAGTCTTTTGAATGCATATTCTCATTAAATCTGTTTCCTTCCATTTAAATCCAACGTCGAACAAAGCTATCTTATTAAGATTATATTTTGTGATACAAATTATTCTTGCCTGCTATATGTTGTGTAGATTCAAAGTGACAAGAATGTATTACTTGTGAAATCAAACCCACTGTGTCGTCGCCAACGTGGTACATAATTATGTACAAAGCAGGGTTTGAAAGCCCCGCCTGTTGGACTATCAAGGTCGACGCTTTATCTATTACCGGTTTAATAGGTGATAAAACTGACCACACCGGACATTGGCTTCGGGTCATGTCATTATTTATTACATTAACTTCCTTAGAAATTACATAATATTCGATATCGAAGTGATTTTTAGGGTGTTAGTTGAATAAATGGCTCCTTCAGACAGATTTTGCCCAACTAAATTACAAAAATAATAAGGCGTCAGAATGTTTCTTCTTGAAGATATTATTTTAATCACAGACCATGTACGGTATTCCTAGATTAAAGCATATAAACCCTCATATAATATGATAATAGTTCAATTATCCAAGCTTTCCTTCCTATCAACTCTTTTCCCGGCGGTGTCTCCCTAGCCACCAGTCTTTATCACTGCTGCGATATGGAAAAAAATAAATCGCTACCTTAACATACCTAAAAGCTTCATTTAAACTGATCAAACCTGATTATGTATAATGAGTAAGTGACGAAAACATGGCTGGTGGCATAGCGAGGGGTTGAATTGTCCCTTTTTTTCTATCTTTTTTGAAATTACAGTTTAAGTATAATTATAACGTTATTTCATCTGAGGCTGACGGTTAGTTGAAAAATGATCGTAGCCATGATTGCAGAAAATGCTGCAAATGTGTGCCGCTACCAAATGATGCATCAATATTCTCTGCAGAAGCCAATGCTATCTTTGTCACATTTGAAGACCCTAATTACGTAATTGATTCTGTTTCTTCATCCGTTCTACGAACCTTCACAACAGAAAACTGTAGAATAAGCAAGATATAATCATTATTACATGGTATTACCAGAAAATGTCGTATGGCATTATGCTAGATTTCAGGAGCTGTTGGAATACTAGGTAACAAAAAGGCAGATCACGCCGTCAAAACGGTTCTATCGCTACCACCTGTTAATTTGAAACTTCATTTTACAGATTTTAACCAAGTTGAAACCAAGCCTATAAGGTCACACTGGCAAATTATAACCATGGCGTAGATGACGCACATTTATAAAATCTGTAATTGATGACTGGTGTCCAAACTACAGAGAAAGGCGCCGAGACGAGATTGCAATCGTCCGACTCCGAATGTGACAGTCATACATTACTCATTCTTATTTATTGACACGAGAAGACTTGCCCAAATGCAAAACATGACACGAAACATTCAAATAAGATTGCTCTGACCTTCAGCCAACACGAGATAATTTCTATTGAAATATACCAGTAATAAAATCTCTTTTTGATATAGATTGTTTTGAATTGTGTGACTAGGCTGAACGTACATGTACCAAGAGTATTAACATTAACGATATTTTAATGTGTTCTTGAGTTGGTATGTTGGTGTATTTGCTTACCTATGATAGCGCAGAACTGATGCCGGCTTCCCTTCTCTTTCTTTTCACTGGTGTATTCTAAGGCACCCGTTTTTAACTGGAGGTTAAACTACAAACATACACCACACACAAACATTCGTATTTTAATTAGTGCTTTGTTTATATTGTGTGCCTTAGTTTTATCGATTTTGAGTTCGAAAAATTACTTTGTTGACACTTCGTTATTATCTTGTTCTGTTGATGCTTTTTTTTAATAAATCACCAAATAAAGAACGTCAACTAAATAACTTGAGCAGTGTCAGAACAAATTCAATGATGAATGTCATAAAAAACGTCATAATCGTATAAACCTCTAATTATGTTCACAATAATGTGTTTGAGTGCTAGTAATTCGTGTTTATCAAGGACACGCTAATTAAAGTGAATTACAATATTGGATAATACATCGATATGAAACCTGTTGTACGATTTTCAATATGTTAACAACTAATTCAGATAAACAAATTTAAACACACGTTCTGTCTCTAAGCGCTTTCCTTGGCAATACCGCACTTTTTACTTCAACGTTGGACGTTAGCCGAAGTGAGGAAGACAATGAGTTGTGTAAAACAGGGCGACATCCCTGCAGGTCGGGGATTGAGAAAATAAAACACCTGCTGTTACCCACGGTATGTATTGTAAGAGGCGACTAATGCGGGAACCCCCTGCAGAATTTGGGATTTGCTTTTGTGTTCAATTTCGGAACACGCAAGGGACTAAAATAAATCAGCTGCACTTATTGCAATATTCGGGATCTTTATATTTCTCTCTACTTCTAACTTCAACATACCAATCTGTCTGGCACACACACACACACACACACACCGTCACACACACACACACACACCCACAAACATGCACGCTTACACAACATACATGGAGGCACGTCCGTAAATGATCTTAGCTCTTTAATATGACGTTAAACAATATAAACCAAACCAAATCCACCTGCCGAGACATATAAAAGTTCTTACATATTCCCTGATAAACGTGTAGCATTTATAGTGATATCAACAACGGATTAACATGTTGTCTGTTTGGTGAGATCTGGTGGAGTTAGGCATTAGATCCGTGCTATCGAAACGGAGAGAAATACACAAAAAGTCTGCCTCCAACACGAATATATTCCTGACATGGAGGCACGTCCTTAAATCATTTTGACTTTTAATAGGACGATTAAACAAAACCAAAGCAAAACAAATTTTCTGGGTTCTAAAAATTTTACTTTATTCTTTTTGGAGAATTTTGTTTTACTTACGGCCTTTATGTAATTGCCCCAATTAGACCTAGATGTTGAGCGTTCGCCCGAGTGAGCAAGATTATAAAACCTGTCACTTTATTAAGATTCATTTAAGTCCTTTAAATTGTTGCTTTTTTCGTCATGGAAGTGATTGTGGGTATAATGTGGCGGCGAGTCCTGCTACTGTGTCTGTATTATCATATGACGTTAACTGTTAGGGGAACGTATTCAACCTAATTCTAGAAACAGACATGTTCACCTGGGTTTTTCTTTCAGGTTTTTACATTGGTATCCTTCGATCAATGTCACGAATCTGCTACATTGTACATGTAAACTCATTCCATATCTTCTTTCAATCGAGGACAATTATCGGAAGTTGGGTTTTTCGTTTTACAATTCATTGTAAAATATACGGAATAAAACCACTGAATGTCTATGTCCAATTACGGGTATAGGTATCCTTATAATGTCACGTTAACTTCACATGGTTTATTATATAAGTATCACGGCCTGTCGCAGATTTCAAGAACTTTGCTGTTTGTTTGTTAGGGTTTAACGTTCTCACAACAGCCAGGGTCATATGAGGACGGGTACCTAGGGAGACACCGCTTGAAACAGAAAACAAATAGAAACGAAAGAAAACAGGAACGATAGGCTACAAAAACGATTCCAACGGGGCCAGCAGATTTCTTCCATGTTCGCTTCTCAGAAGACACGATAAAATACACCCGATTCGGCAGGGGCCACACATTAGTCGCCTTTTACGATATGCATGCAGTGGGACGCAGCAGGGCTGTTCTTCAGTTATTCATTGCCCCCTAAATAGAAGACAAAGAAAAACCAACCTCGATTCTGCGAGGGCGTGGGGGGGGGCAATTTAGTCGTATCTTACGATTTAGAAGTATGATCCTGCACAGGTTAGAACACAATAAGTTTTGTACCAATAACAATATGGGTATTCGGAAATCCCTTCGAAAATACAGTATCGCTAGTAATTGATCCCAAATGACCTTGACCGATGTCAGTTATCCTATTAAAACCGAAGCACGTTTACCATAACACCCAATGCCTTATCTCAATGGTAATGTGTCGGATCGGAAGTATTTAAGGCAGTCTGCTTCATTCATATGTTTCGTCATACTGATTTGCGTGTTATATTTGGAATGTGACATGAGCGTGTCGTAATTCGTGACATTAATTGGAAAAGACACATGAACTTTGAACGCGCGTGGGTGGCTATGCGCTATCGACACTCAGTAGATTAGCAGGTTATTGTTTCTGTCATATCTGCCACTATTCTAGACCAGTAATCGATAACAATGGATCAGCCAGAAATCACCATTTTTCCCTGTCAAAACGTTCTGGTAATGTTTTCGTTTAGAAGTATACGTTTAGAACGCATTCAATCGATGCTCACAATCTTGCAAAGGTAAAAAGGATAAGGTAGGGAACGAGATGTTGTTATTTTTGTTATGTGCTTACTAAATTATTTACAGATGAGCGTTCTTGAAAACACAAACATTTTTATCAACCTCTTAAATTAAAACAAAATAAATATATTTACAAATTTCAAATCAAATATAGATTTGCATCTACTTCTACTGTGTTGTCAAGAAGAAGGGTGGAATTTCGCAGAACGACCCATGTTAGTCGTCCCTTCAATAAAATTACGGGATCCCTTTACGGCATCCAAATATAACAAAATATTGTTTGAAACCAACCGGATACAAAATCTTATTCTTAAACAATCGATGCAAAACTTGTACGCATGACAATATTTGTTGTATATGCCAGTTTTTCCTTTGAAATTAAAAGGTAAAAAAAACAACACCAAAAGCCACCTCTTATTGAAAGGCACACAATATTATTATTTTAATAGGTCTCGTCACGCACATCTTCAAAGTCTAAGCTGTTTATCATTATTATACTAAATGGTCATTCGCAAGGGAAACAGCGGAGTTTATCCTTCCGCTTGAAGATATATGAATGTAAAACGAACGTGTTCCCAGGTCTCCAGCCAGCAAGAACCATGTTAGAAAAATATTAAAACCAATGTGCTAAAGAATATCAGCAAGAATAAATTATCAAGCAGAAAGGAAATATATAGAAGCTCGTCATCCACTTTTGGTTTGGTTCTTTTTTGTTTAACGTCCTATTAACAGCTAAGGTCATTTAAGGACGGCCTCCCCTGCGTGCACGATGCATGCGTGTAGTGTATGTGTGTGTATTTTGGGAGGCTGTGATATCTTCGTGTTTGTCTCCTTGTGATAGCGCGGAACTGATGCCGACTTTATAGTGCTACCTCACTGAAACATACTGCCGAAGACACCCAGCAGGACACCCCACCCGGTCACAGTATACTGACAACGGGAGAACCAGTTGTAACTCATTATTGCCCCAGAAATATACACATTGAATGAGTTTCAGCAGGGGCTTTGTATAAATACTTAAGAACATAACAGGATAGAACGTAACAGGATGGATAATGTATAGATTAGGGCTATTGGTAATGGGGGATGATTCTGATTCCAGGGAACTTGTAAGTGGAGATTAACTCAAGATTCCAAATTTAACACTGGGGGACATGCAACTCATGAAATTTAATTTTGCTTTTGGTCCTGTTTAAATTTTAGTTAAATATTTTAAGAACTCACAACTTACAGATAAACACTTTCAACTGATATTTTCTATTATTAAAATACAATCATATTATTTTCCACAGTCTCCATAGGAAAAGTGCTTTGATAAACAAAATATGGTGTATATATCATATAAATTATCTAACATGTATGAGGAAATCCAAAAAGAATCCACGCTGTTCATCAATTTCAAAGTTTTTTAATTTCTTTACAATTAGTATAAATGTATGCTAACCATGCTTGATATCTGTGGCTCCAAGTGTTTGGGACTGTTGCCATGACGAGTAGATTTAGAAATTTGGCGGCTGGCTGGGTGTTACAACACCTTGTTAGCTGTTTCTATCAGTGTTTACATCATAGTAACACTGGATCTTACCCATACAGCAATTATCTTCTTACTGGTGTACCTAGTCAACAGCCATGTAAATATTTACCAAGCCGCCCTGCTGTGCCATCTTCTGAAATTTTTGGGGAAAATAGGAAGTACCCCTATCTTTTACATAAAGCTGTCGAAAACAATCAGCAGTTACTTCATAATTTTCAAAGAATAATATTAATAACATAAATATTTTTTCACACAAAAATGTGCAGTTTCCATGGCAACAAGAAACTCAACAGCAGTCCAGCTGATCTCTAGTGGTGTCTGATATCAAGGGGAGATAACTGTATCCTGATGGTGCTACCCCTTGTGAAGATGAAATGAACACTGACATACATGTCTATGAGTATGATGCTACTATGGGGAATGAATCATCTCAAGATAGAACTGGAAATTATATGTTAGATGTGATTTGGATTGTTTAATATATCTATAATAGCCATAACTGTCATTGTCAGATCAATAATTTAACAGACTAGAAACAATGTATGGAACATTTTATTTCCCCCCCAAAAGTTAAGAAATTACACATTTTCTGGATTTATCAGGTTTTATCAGTGTTCCCAGAAACTCACAAATGAGGGTTATTCACCCCAAAAACAGTTGGTTGTACCCCCAGGTTTTAACAATTGTCCTATGTAATTTAAAGTACCTAGGGGTACAGAATCTTCAAAATGTATCAAATATATCCAAAAATAAAAAATAAAGTGTGAACACTGTTTGCATAGATTTGTCATACATATGTCTAGATAAACAGATTACAACTATAATCTACAGAAGTACATGTTAGAGTAAGCAATCCTTGTTACAAGTCAGTAGTATTATAAATATACTCGAGCGTTTGTTTTTTAGCCACGTATTATACTGTTGCTTTGACGCCATCTTAATGGAAGAGTTGGCTGTTGTTTGGTGTGTTTATAGTTCAAATGGCAAGAACATAAGGTTCTGAGGTACCCTCCGTTGTGTTTACTCCAGCACAGTAAAACATTAATTGGGGAGGAGGTGTCGGACAAGGTTCTGAAGCTTGTAAGGCTAGTAAGGTTCAGACTTTAGTGTACAATTAGGTGGGAAAGGTTACAGGATCCGGCTATAACCGGAGGTTTTAAACCCCCCTCAGTCTATTTTTGGCGATCAGAAATATAATATGTTGACATCCTAGCAAGGAATATCTGTTTTAATGAGAGGTACACAACAAGGTACACCATGTATTGTGTCCAACATGTTTGTGTTTCCTAATTAACCTAAATATTCGTGGAGGATGTCCCTAGACAATATGGAGGAGCTGGAGGAAATTAAAGCCATACACTAAAGCAGATTGGCTGATACAGAACCGTAAAAGATCCCTTACAAGATTTTGTAAAAATAAAACTCTGCCAATAGCAAAACGAAGAGTTATTGTATAACGGAGACATTTGGACCAGCCAAACTTTCACCCTTCACTTGTTTAATCCATATTGTCCCTCTAATTACTCTATAGCTTAAAGGGGCATCACGCAAAAGTAACTTTTTTTTGTGTCTTTTTTTCAAATACTACATAAACATATCAAGTGAGACTCCTTATGGAAAATAACGATCGGATTTG
>JAUMHH010157774.1:0-17532 GCA_032359455.1 Chlamys rubida | reverse complement strand
CCCCCATAGTCATCTATTCATCAGTGGTCAAGTTCGTCCGACACGTAAAATTCTCACTAACCTCACTGAGTACGTTGTCTACCCAGTTTTCCAAATATGATACATTGTATTTATCACTATTTTTAGTTGTGTATAATTTAATGGTGGTTTAAAGATGCTTTCGATCATCATTGATTAGTTATGGTTTAAGCAAGCTTTAACGAACCATTAAGTAGAGATAAACGTTGATGAACGTTTGTGCAACGTCATAATTCTGCTTAAGGCGTCATATTACTTAATCAAGGTTTAAAGACGGTTTAATTTGTAATGAATTTTTAATAATTGTTCGATCAACCGTTCTCTGAAGTTTCGCAGTGTTCTATCTTTTTTTGCTAATGACCACGTGCTCATGATACTTTCTCTTATCCATATAGCCCAATGCTTTCTCTATCATAAAAATTATTGATTTTAATCTGAAATACACTGACTATGTCTCGTAGTAGCCGTCGATATTTTAAAGTGTTTGATTAAGTTTCTTGGGGGATTCATTTTACGATACATCCTTTAATCCCGGCCGTAACTTTTTGACTCATTTTTAACCGATTCTAAAAGCTCAAATCCTTTATTTCATGTGGTTTTCAAACGCACAACCCGTATTCAATATGTGGGGGTAACTACGGTTTTAAATAGTTGACGAAAAAAAAGCTTCCGTTTAGATATACAAACGACCTCTTTATTGGTACATTGATTTTTTTAGCCTTTTAAGGATGAACGGTATTCTAGTGGTAGGACGCCGGGCTCGTGACCGAAGGGTTCTGGGTTCGAGGCACGACACTGTGTTGTATCTTTGAGCAAGATACTTTACTCCTTTTGTTCCAGTCTACTCAGCTATACATGAGTACATGGTTGGGCAGTACCAGAACTGTTTAATGCTAGCTGTGAACAACGAAATGGCAGCACCGGCTGTTTCTCCCCAGTGAGTTGAAAACGATGTTGGCTGGTTGCAAAGGCCCTATAACCACGGATACTAATTTGTGAACTACTTTGAGACGACCTACGAACTTGGTTGTGATTAAGCGGCATAAAAGAACCTTGAATTATTATTATAATTATGTTATTTTCCTTTTTATTGAAGAAAGTTTGCGAGAGTGAGAATGAAACTGAAACTTATACATATATATCATACAGAAAGAGAGTATATATAAGAAACAGTGGCGATTTAAGGACCCTTCAGTGTGGCATTCTGTTCTAACCCGGGTACGACTTAGACGCTGTATTATTACACTTGTACATGTTTACTTGTGTATGTTTACTTGTATATGTTTACTTGTATATGTTTACTTGTGTATGTTTACTTGTATATGTTTACTTGTGTATGTTTACTTGTATATGTTTACTTGTGTATGTTTACTTGTGTATGTTGCAGTTGTTCATAGTGTACTGTTCAAATGGCTATTTGATAATTCTACTAGCATAACTAGAAAATTTGATTGTCACCTACAGTCGCCATATTTAGTGTGTTGATAACGTATGTTATACTAGGATGCTTAAAGAATGGGAGAAACATACACACTTTTATCTAATCAGGTCAAATTCGACAGTGTTTATTTATTTACGAGCTACACGATAATCTTTTAAGGTGATTATATACTGTAGACTGGACCTAGATGTCACATAACGTGATCTATGTGGTATTGTTTTCAATCTGTACGCTATTTTCTTATTACAATAATGACATTTGTTCCAAAATAAATCGGATTCGAGCTTATTTTCAAATGCTTAAAATAGTTACTGTAGTCTTTAGAGATTTTCTTTAACTTTAGTTTCCCTTATGATTTCCTTCCTAAAGTGCATTTTCCCCCTTTTGCCATTAGTGATTGCGCTACTCTACCAAACACTATGGAAATCAAGCACTAAATGATTTTATTTCAACGTCACAAGATTGTGAGGTTTTCCTGTCCAAAAACAACGCTTAAAACAACATTATATACCTAAGAGTCGCCAGGCAATTGGTTTAGGAACAGATTATGTATCTAATGTACTATTTTTCACTTTGAAAAAAAAATGTTGATAGACATTTTTTCACATTTACTCCATTACGTGGAATAGAAAATTACCAACGTCGCCATATTATATCATTATCTTTATACATAACTATTCAAATCCGCTTCTAATGGTAATACCATTTTCATAAAGGTACAGCTATGCAGCACTTACTCACATCTGTACGTATAAACAGCGTTCACACTAGAGCTTCCCGTGTTCAATTTACTTGGAATAATTCTCACTACAAACAAAAAACGCAACTGAGAAAAAACAACTCTTTAACAAACGAAGCTTTTGTAATGGGATTTACAAGTTATCCAATCCCCTTAAAACGTTTCCTTATTTCAATACATACTAGTGTTTTCTAACCTTTTTGCTAATCGATATGGTTATAAGGAAAACATTAAAAGATATTAGACCTGCGGTTTCGGCATTAAACTTTGATTGTTCTAATAACGCGGAACAATCGGAAGGTTGTGTTGTAATGTAATTATACGATCCCTAATCGTACTTAAATTACAGTATGCCTGTCACTGTATCCCAAACTCTACACGCCAGCAAGACGACGTAATTGCGTCACCATGGTCGGGGTGTAATTTACAAGATGAGTAGAGCTATCGTTATAACACACGATTCACTCTTTTTCTATTTCTGAAGATACGTGATCCATTAAGTTTCGTAATGTGTGTGATATTAACACAGTCTAGTTTTAAGGAAATACTCAAAACCTATTAGGATGAAATGTTAATTCTATTTAGGCGTTTCATTGCCCCGGTTCTATCCCCAACAGTCGTAGAAAATGTGCCGACCCCCTTTTCAGCCGATATGTGGCTGGTGCTAAGGGATGAACTATTGCCTTAAGTCACAAAATCATTCCAGGCATTTTAATGTGAATAAGATTGTTTCACACATTAAAGGTAATCGATAAACGAGCAACATAAAATCATCAAACTAGACACAAACTGCAGAAATAAACTGAATGTTTTGTCATTCTATTCATAGAGTGTATACATTTTGATATATCTTACCATTTTCATTTCTGTTTGTACAAATTGTCTATATAGTATATTAATCATATCATAGATGGATTGTATACTTTATCATATTTATATAAATTGCTAATACATTGCTTATGTATGTATAAAATTTGCTTAATACGAACATTGTTTAATATAAAACGTGGGATTTTTTTTGTCTTTCTGCAAGTGGATTTATGCAAGGAGCATGCCTCGTATCATAATGCGTCCTCATTCTCATCACGTTTTAGTGTACCTCAAATACATCGGAAATAGAACGTGCTAGGGGAATAAGTGAGATGATAGCATGACATACACTAGCTTTGAAGTGCATTGATGAAATGTATGCATTCGTTTTAATTGAATAAGAGGTCAATATCTCTGCCTTTATACATATATTTTCACACGACATGGAAGTTTTAAAATATTCTCATATCTGTGGTAACAAGATATTAGTAATTTGATCCACCTTGTGTCGGTGCATTAGGTCTTCGATGTCCAAACACCTAACTAAACTCATCAGTAGACAGCTTGTATTCATCAGTGAGCAATACATGTATATACTGATCAATAAACACGTGTTACTATCAGAACACGGGTACAGTTGTCAGCTATATACATACTATGTTCATCAGAGAACAACATATACTGATCACTGATCACGTGTTACTATCAGAAAATGAATACAGTTGTCAGCTATTTACATACTATGTTCATCAGAGAACAACATATACTGATAAATAAACACGTGTTACTATCAGAAAACGCGTACAGTTGTCAGCTATTTACATATGTTCATCAGAGAACAACATATACTGATCAATAAACACGTGTTACTATCAGAAAACGCGTACAGTTGTCAGCTATTTACATACTATGTTCATCAGAGAACAACCTATACTGATCAATAAACACGTGTTACTATAAGAAAAACGCGTACAGTTGTCAGCTATTTACATACTATGTTCATCAGAGAACAACCTATACCGATCACTTAACACGTGTTACTATAAGAAAAACGCGTACAGTTGTCAGCTATTTACATAATATGTTCATCAGAGAACAACATGTATTGATCAATAAACACGTGTTACTATAAGAAAATGCGTACAGTTGTCATTTATAGACATACTATGTTCATCAGAGAACAACATATACTGATCAATAACCACGTGTTACTATAAGAAAAACGCGTACAGTTGTCAGCTATTTACATGTATTCATCACAGAACGACAGCGTGAACATATAAGTAAACTACGTTTATTCATTAGCAGATATCGTGTATCCATCAATAAAAATGTGCTTTAATCAATGAACTTCATTATTTACCAGTAAATGAAGAGTTATACTATGTGAGCTTTGTTTTTCGATCTGGGAACGAACGTGATATTACCACCGAACAGCATGTATTTATCAGGAAAATACTTGTATTTGTCGGGGAACTGTGAGTTATTACCACTGAACTACATGTACGAGTAAACATGTATCATTAAAATTAGTAACGTATCAAAGTTAACAGCACAAATTATTCAAAGAAAAAGCAAAGAAAATCAATAATGAGGCATACTTGCTTTATTTCATATTTAAGTCTGCATCTTCATAACAAAACAATGTAGATTCATTCATTCGTTCATTCATTTTCATCCAATCATCAGCTAAATACTCGTCTGTTCATCATGTATCCTTACGTTACTACCATCCATACAAATTAAAATGCACAAGGTATAACTAAAAATCATAAACATATATATTCTGATTCTCTTTAACATCCACTGTCAAATAAATAACGATTGATTGATTGATTGATTGATTGATTGATTGATTGATTGATTGATTGATGATCTAAATATTCATATATATATATTCATACATCTTTTAAAAACTTAGTTATAAATAATCAAACCATTCAAATATGTACAAAAGGATACCTGAGGTACAATGTAGGTGATCACCACCATAATATTGCCAGCATCTTTGTATGTTTAATAAACAGTCGACATTACCTTTGTCAAAATAAATACATTTTATTACAACACAGATTTTGTAGCATTTTACCATTTACAAGTATCGCCTAGTTTATACATATACAATATTGTTTCTTTCCACTGTTCATATTTCATTAACACTTTCTACAGTTAAAGAAGCTGATTCCCCATTGTCGATAGTAAGTCTAGATAATTTCAGTGGTACTTTGTCCTGTGTGTTGACAGATCGATTCGAGGATTGCATCCGGACAGACAGGTGCGAGTTATAGGGTCCTAGTGATTTGAAGGAGTGAGACATGCTCATGGTGGATGCCCGGAAGTCCAGCATGACGTTGGTTGACCCCGTCAGAAGCATTGACCCGGTAAGAAAGTTTGAGCCTTTAAACAGGACGGAGGCCACAAAGCGGTCTTCTTCATCAACATTGACGTCTTTCGGACGCCATATTGTAGACAGCAATGTCAACACCGAGGCGAGCGTAAATATGGCACCTGAAACAGAAGATACTTTAGTATAGATAACAGTTGTGACAGTTAAGTACGTCCTTGTTTCCTCTAGATGACGATACAGTTATGTAAGTATGATAATGTTTGTTCAAGGATCTTTGGCCCATTGCAAGTGAAATGCTATACAATTTCAGGGTTCGAATGCCGGTCTGACACTATTGCCAAATATACTCACAGAACATTACGTAGTTGAATTTTGTTTCGTTCATCTTCATCAATTTTTTTTATAAAAAGTTCCGTAAGGTGTCGGTTATTTTTTTTAAATGCTTAACTTGATCTATTGTCATACCGGTGAAAAGGTTTCAATTCATTATTTACAGTTCTTCATAGTAGTACGTTTACAGAAAATCTCTTACATTGAATTTGATTGAAGGTGATAGTAAACATATATTAATAAAGTCTACAGGATTACGTTTTGTCGTTATATGCTAATGATTGAATTTTAATGAGGTTTAGACATATACAATGAACATGACTTTGGATAAACAATATAAACATGCCAGCTTGAGTTTTTCAAACAATCTTGATAATTACATTTTACAAAAAGGAAATTCCGTCAGCCAATCTGCTTCATTTAACATTGGCGATGTTATATGAATTCCACATCAAATTTTTCCGTTTATATAGAAAATAGAGTGTATATTGAAATCTATACAATGATTTTGTGAAGAGTAATATCAAACACAAAGAACTTGATATTTTTAGCTCACAAACTGAAAATGACAATACCTGTTACATAAAAGACGATATCGTAGCTGCTAGTGTGATCTATTATCAGACCTATCAATGAGAAAAGAATAGCAGATTATACATTGTAACATTTTCTAGGTAAAGAAAGGAATATTAAAAATGATAATAAAGAAACATGCTTATAATAGTTGTTCAAGACAAATAAATGAGAATATCAAACAATGAGTTGCAATTCTTTGAAAACAATGTGCTGTACTGTAAACAGAGAAAAACAATGTGCTGTACTGTATACAGAGAAAAACAATGCGCTGTACTGTATACAGAGAAAAACAATGTGCTTTACTGCATACAGAGAAAAACAATGTGCTTTACTGTATACAGAGAAAAACAATGTGCTTTACTGTATACAGAGAAAAACAAAGTGCTGTACTGTATACAGAGAAAAACAATGTGCTGTACTGTATTTAGGGAGGCAAATATTTTGTTTACAGAGGAACAATCACGGATTACAAATATTGAAATAGAACAATCAACCATCACAAATCACTACTATAAACATACTCTACAAGACACCACTGCAACGAATATATTACAACAATGTACAAACATGACGATGCAAATAAAGAGAAATTCGTTGAGAGATTGGATGGATAAGGGTGGATACGGGGATATAGATTTATGTAACTTTTTTTTTAATATGATGAACGAAATTAGTAATGCATAGCCTACATGTAGATATATGTATGTACAAATAACATAACAATATTGTATCAATAACAGCATTTCCATAATATACAATGAATATGGGAATACAACCTACATCCTTGAAACTCCGGGATTTACGCCCTCTCCACACCACTAAAATATGTCATTAATAATTCAAAGGCTCTATACGTGCCACCGTTGGGAGATGAGTAGATATTTTGATACACAATGTTTTGATCGTTTGATACACCACAAAAGAATGCATGGCAGCGTAACGGTAAATTTGACCGTCATTATAGTCAGTTGTTCCTCATCTGTTATCTTCAAGACAGGCATACGCCTAGCAATTGGCCACAACATATTAACAGAAACAAATTAAATAGCTAGCCGCGTGCTTTCGATTTTGTCATGACATATTCAAAGTGTGCAGAGAACGTAAGTCTAACCCCTGGAATGTCTAAGATGACATGCAAATATACATATATTTATATAACAATAACACCACAATATGGTACCGATGACAATATTTCCATAACATGCAATTGGTATAATTGTATCTCCTATTGATGGGATACTAATGCATTTACCACATAACAGAGAGCATTAATTCATGTATCTGATCAAATATTTCAAAAAAGGGAAAAAAGTTTGCTCTACCTGCAACCGTTGGTCCAACAAACCAGCCAATTCCGTACATGAAGTACAGTGCGCCAACGGCAGCAGACAGTTTAGATAGCCCGACTATCTCGATGAGAATAGGAACTGTAAATGCTATGAGTCCCCCACTGTATATCCCAAACAGGCAGGCAAAAATCACTTGCTGCCAATATATGTGACAGTAGAACGGAAATAGTAAGGTGAGTACCCCAGTGATTCCCAGTACTCCAAGCTTTAACAGTATTGGATCTAGTCCTGCCTCGTTGCTGGTTACGAGCCCTCCAAATATCCGACTTACGGAGCTACCAACTCCGATCACAAAAAGGAGCATAGCAGCTCCTGCTTTGGAGGATCCTAGGACGACTGAAAAGTTCGGGAGATGGATAAGAACTATAGCATAAGCGACGTTCCATCCGAAACCAGCAATAAGTATAAGCAGGAAAGCGTAGTTTTTGTACAAGGAAGGATCCAGAATACTGCGAACTTGGACACACTTTTTAGAAGCGTCTTCTGATTCCTGCCGCATTCTCTTGTGCCACACTTCCGCACCGGATGGTCGGATCAATGCTGCACACACAATCAGGTGACACGCGACAGCACCCATCATGAGAAAGCCACCATGAAGACCATATGTATCGATAAAATATTGACTTACAGGGCCGCTTCCGAGCATGCCAATTCCACACCCGCAAACAACAACCCCGTTGGCGATTCCCCGGTAATTTTTGAAACTGTATCCGGTCATGATCAAGATAGGTGTAGCGCAGAAGCCAGACCCGAGACCTTGAAACAGGAATAAATAAGATTTTGGAAACAAAATGAGTAATAAAAAATCATAGACTCCAGGATATGCTATCAAAATTACATTTATTATTTTCGTTTTCAAAGTCACAGTAATTCAATTAATCATTAGAATCAGTTTGACAATATATATTTGTCATTAAAATTTCTTAAAATACGTTGACCATCATAAACTTTCACATGATGTCTTAACAAAATTGAGTTGCTTTAGGTTGTGTTAATATTTTACGGTAATGCCAAAATAACCTTATCTAAAAAGAAACGAAAATGCGCGTCTGCTATTTTCTTTGCATGTTACATGTAGGTCTATAACTATTCGCAAAATTGAAATGCATGTGTTGTCATTCTTCACAATATTCGGGTTTGCTTTACGGCAATGTATTTGCGTTTTTCATTTAAACGTATATTTTGTCTAAAATCATCGACTTAACCAACAGGTTCATAACCGTCCATTTAGCTTGAATTCTTCAGGAACAAAAGTGTCCCCCCTCCCCCTCCCTCCCACAAAGCAAATCCAATAAACTAACTGTATAAAACAATTGATCGAGGTGGGTGCTACGATGTTATAACATTTAGTTGAGGCATCACTAAGCAAACACATACTGTTGGAAGAGCGGTCTCAGTGCAAACAGGTCAACAATACACGCTCAGACACCCACATCAGTGGAGCAATTAGTTATGTGGCTTACGGTCAGTAGTTAGCTCCTGAAAAGGCAACATTGCGCAATCCTCATAATGCAAAATTTGCAGGATTAAATTAAATTCAATATATATTACTATGTGTTCTTGAGTGGCTTATCTCAACTAGAAGTAAAATAGTAGCATATTCATATACATATTGTTAACAAACCTCAAGGTCAACACCTGCAAACATGCTTTCCTTAGTGAACACAAAATAGCAGAAGTAGAATATCTTTCACCTGCCTGCTATGATCCCATACGTAAAGAGAAGAGAGGAAAGACTATTGGCGAAGAAGGAGGAGGAGAAGCCGAGCACGGTCAGGACTGCCCCAATCATTAGTGCTGTCTGACAACTTGTCGTGTTGACAACCATACTGACAAATGGTCCTACAAAACATTTACAAGTTATGATACTTACATAAGGATCTACGAAATAATGTAGAATTGTATATAATAGTTAGTGTCAAACAGTACAACAGTACAACATAACCCTATTGGGTATGTGGCATATGACTGTTCTTGTCATTGGCGTAGAGACGCGTATTGTTAACAAATAATTACTTACCGGCTGATGGTCTTAGTATAGAAATGATATCTCTATAAAACACAGTTTTATCAAGACAAATTAATTTTCTTAGATGAACAGCCTGTATAAATAGACATGAATGCATTTAATATGATTTTAACACCCAATAGTTTAGAACTCCCGTAAAAAGACATATCCAGACAAGCGTGGATGGGGTTGCTACTACAAGTAAAGCAATGCGTAAAGCCTTACCAAACAGGGCATACAGACCGGCATATACGGAACCAACCATGGCTGTAGTGGCCACGTCCTCCTGGAACTCTTCCAATAATGCCACGTGGAAGATGCCGACACTGTAGTTAAGGAAGCCGATTAGAACGTTACCAACAAAGCAGGCCGCCATTGCAACCCAAGCCCAGCCGCGGTCAACATCACGGAACTGATCCATATCTTAAAGTGTTGACTGGATACTAACCGTCACTGTGGCTATTCAAAGTACCCCCTGTCATAAATAAAAGCAAAGAAGTACTATTTTTGCATAATATGAATCACGGCAACTCCTCCATAGGACATCGCTTGAATCCTGGTATTTTGATCAAATGCCGCTGTGAAAAAAGGAAAAAAGTTTGGTACATTGTACATACACAATGTGTCCTCAGTATGTCAATCTTCTAGACGGAATAAATCATTCTCTTTCATATGATTTGAATTATCTACGTTAAATAAGCTGGATAGTCTTATGTATTAGCATTATTATTTACATTAAAACCAAATTCTTTTTAATAACTGAAAAAGATATGCATCAAAATATTAAAAAATTTGCGAACAAAACTTCACTTACCGCGTATTACCTCTCTGAGGAGGTGACAGATGTGATGTAATTACTATGATCTAGCGCAGTTAGCGCACATTGTTCATTTCTTTAAAAATGAGTAATTGATTTTGCAATAAATTCTGTTTTTCCTTTAATAATTCGGAAATATCAATGATATCAATGGATGGCAAGGCGGGAAATGTGGCAGACAATGTGTCTTTCGCCAGTAGGGTATCGTCTGTTAGGAATCCTGACAGTGAGGAACAGCAGGAGGGATATGGAACAGCAAAATCAGTTTTTCTTATTGAAGCTTATCTTTTTGGATTAACACAACCACGGCGCAAAGACTGGCTTACGCATCAGGAGCTATACCAGGCTATAGGACAAAACATTGAGGCTGATCCATGTGCGGTTTGCAGAGGACGGGAAAGATGTGGAGTGTGTATGTGGATAACATGAACGGTGGGACGAAGCTGCTGACTACAGGTATAGTTATACGTAGAAAGCTTTTCCATGTACTATCAACAAACCCGGCTAGGCGTCCAGACCGTAACCCTGAAATTGCATCGAGAATCCGCGTACATTTATGTATCTAATGTACCTCTATCGGCCGACGATGGGCAGATAAAAACAACTCTAAGTATGATGAAGTGTGTTGTAAGATCTCTGTATCGCGAGAAATGAAGAGTCGACAACAAACTTACAAATTGTGACACGGGTCATAGAATTGTTATCACTGAGAAGCTTACTACCCCCTGCCAAGAAACATGAAGATCGTACGAAATAGTGCTATATTGTTCCATGCAGAACAACCTAGACCAAACAACCAAATAGACAGCAACAAACTTCCCTGCAAGAAATGTCTCGAATATGGACACATGATACGCGATTGTACAAATGTATGGGTGTGTAGGTCGTGCAACATACCAGGCCATCGTACATTATTGTATGATGGACTGTCCTTCCCTCCTAGGGACTACAGAAATAGAGGACATTCAACAAAGTTCGAGCACTCCAGGATAATTCGAGACATTACACGAACTCTCAAGTGATGGCACTGCCGACGATGAAACAGACACTGAGATACCAACCAGCTCATCTGATGATGTCAGATCGGAGCCTGTTGCTACTCCTCCACGGAAGGAGGCCCAGCGTAGAAAGAAAAAAGGAAAACGATCCAAAGGGAAAAAAGTGAACAAGTTTTAGATTGAGGATTTTATGAGTGTGTGCAATGAAACACCAAAGGATCCAACATTTTTGGTGAATCAGCAGTCATTATCAAATACCCCTCTTTCTCCTCTGGAGGAGTCAACAAAGGAAAAGACAAAAGTCAATGTAAGTAGGGATGGAACTAAAAACGGTACGAAGCACTCACCAAAGTAACAAAATACAAAACAACAAACATAATGTATATGAACGTACATTTATTTTTTGTGAAAATTAATGAAAAAGTATGAAAAATTATTAGTGTTTATCATAATTATAGATAATGCATGTATATATTCATTTGAGCAGATGAGTCTGATCAAGGGAATTAATTGGAATGCATGCAAGGACCTTGTATAAGAATGTTACATGTAATTGTTTACAAATGAAAGTAGTCTCATTCAGTAATATAATATTGCTTAAAATATACGGTACAATAATTGTGTGTGTCATCATAAGTTTCAGGTGCCATACATTCTTGTATAAAAATAAAGGTACACACAATTAGTTAAGAACAAAATATATCATGAATTGTAATGCATTTTATGTATATAACTAAATTTAAGACTTTTGTATACTTATAAAGGTACAGTTGTGGTATCGCACAATGTTACACGATGTGCGGTGTGTGCACGATGTACGGCGTGTGAACAATGTGTGCACGGTGTGCCGACAATAAAAAGTTGGACGATCATTGCTTGCGCACATTTGTGCGCACGATGGACGAACGTTGTGCGATAACAATCGTGGTTGGTGTAAATTGAGGAATGCCTTAACGATATATACGGTTTCGTGTTGAAACACATAAACTTTACGTATGTTTCTATAGTCTAGCTACATCTATACGCTTAACTTTCTGTCTATACTTTCTTAAATTTAGAATTGTGTTTTTGGTGGGTTTTTTAAACGACCTTAATCGACACATGTAAAACTACAACACAGTCTCGTATACAGGTAAACATAGCCACTTCGGGTATGGGTGTAAAAACTCAGGTGAAGGGGACCGGAACTATAGTCAAACCGAATGCAAATAACAAACACTAAACGTCCAGTTGTGTTTTCATTACGGTCATACGGTATCGCATATCAGCTCTATGTGTCAGGCACAGGCCAGGTAAAACTCCGGTCGCTCATCAAATTGTTATTTACATGTTCTGTTACCTTGGAGCCAAACCCATTCTTGACAATCTAACGGTCACTGTAATGCTGTGAAACACGCATTGTAAAATGATACAAAATCTTAATCATTGTGATGAGAAATTAGTTGTGAAGACAGTAGTCTATTTAAAAAGCTTACTTTCGGTTCTGTTCAATCCTTTTTTCTGAGTTGTTGTCCTCATCCGAAGATCCTCCGTTGATCTCCTTGAAGCCTGTATTAAATGTCACTTGTGTGGATGACCTAAATGTCAAAAATTCTTGTTGCTTAAAACATAAATGTGACGTATTATACATAGTTTATCATTTGATTTAATACAATATCATATTATGTTTAAATATAAGTAATGGCAGATTAACAACTTTTTACAAACATGCGGTTAAAATATTTATTTATCTTTTATACAGAGTACAAGTATCAACTACAGAGTCATCATAGTAAACGACTTTTAAAACACATTTTAAGAGGCAACGTTACCTGTTGAGTGTGATGTCCTGAGGTTCTGCTAAAACCTCCATTTCCAGATTACTGTGACGTCTTCAAAATAAACGCAAAATATATTTGAATACAATGAGCAATGGCAGAACACTTGCTGACAGCAATACGTGGTATCCCAGTTCCACTGCCAAAATCTGTGATTACACATTGAAACGGTTTTTCGGCATTGCTATAGCTTTGATAAATCATTTCTAAACAGAAAACCATACATTTTTGTTAAAAAAGCAATAAGGATAAAATAAACAATATATAATCAACAACAGTGTTCTTAGGGTAAAAAATCGGCGGAGCTAGATGGGAATTCGAACCACGGATCACTTTAGCTTGTTAAAATGCTTACTATCGCTCTAACCGATTGAGCTACAGCATATTACAGTACCTGGTCAACGGAGTTGTCCAAGCCCAATTGTGCTACAGCTTTATTCAAACTGAAAATTAAAAAGGGGTTACTGTACGTAAATCCACCGGGCAGTGGGACAGTGATTGTTAAATTGATAAAAATGAGACATAAACAAATATACCAATATGGATCACTATTTGAAGTTCTGCAGGTAGATATTTACTTTACATGGACGAACACAAGTATGAACAACAGTGCATTATGTAGATATCCCGGAGTCGTCTGTTTCTGGGCAATTAAGAATCTATCGTTATCGGTAGAAAACTGTTGAAATAACCGGTGACTATGATTCATGGATCAAAGAAATATATCTCGATTACACTTATACACCATTCAGACACACCTAGAGCACTGATTATTTGAAATATGTTCTTCATATCAAAACAGGTTTTTTAATTGCACGTCTTTATTTCTTTTTTCCCCCAATTTGTGGACCTTAAGTAAATTGCATGTAATATAGTAAACGTAATCTCGTGCGTTTGACAGGCGACAACCAGGATAGAATTAAGATTGAATTACATGTATATGATTTGTTTGTTTAAAGCATTCTCGTGTAGATACAGCTAGATGTAATTTGCCATGCAGGAACACCTACCGCACCGAAACCAATGATGAGTCATACATACGTTTTGTAAGGTTCCATCAACTCCTCTCTCCTGCTATTCTTGTCCGATGTCTCTATGTTGATTGATTAAATAATACTAATGTTGATGACCTTAAAGTAAGAAAACTTATTATTAAACACATACATGTCCTGTACTGCGTGTCTTATAAATCCACCTACCAAAGCATTGATTAGTCCGATATCAGAATACATTTTGTAAATAATTGTAGAGAGAGAGAGAGAGAGAGAGAGAGAGAGAGAGAGAGAAACGGAGAAAGAAAGAGAGAAAGAGAGAGCCTTTATTTGCAACTCGCTTTTAGCATGTGACACAGCCAAAAGGTATATTGTGAACATTGGAAACGAACGATATTCGGCTTTTAGACTTTCCGAAAAATGTATTTAAATCAATTTGTTCAACTGATCCATCTTTTCCATCTTGAAAAAAATCTCTATGTCTTCCCCTTCGAGTTTACAGATATGCCGTCTAAGCAACTCTTTGATTCAAAGAAGTCATGCTGAATGTTGTTACGTTTATCATGCTACAAGAATAATCATGACAATAGTAACATACCGGCTTGGGAACTTCGTAAGAAAAATATCTCGTTTAATTAAAATGTTGTTCGTTTTAGAATCTTCAAGCGTTTAAAGGGTCTCCATTAAATTGATTTCGTAAATTCCTTCCAAAAATTATTGATTTTTATAGAAAGTAGATGGGGCTTTAAAGCAACAAAATGGTTCCTATTCGTTCCTTACCTTTCCAACCTGTACTGAACTCCCAGTCTGTGTCTCTGAGATAGTTTATTATTTGTCAGCGCCCCCATCTATTTCTTTGTCAGCTATCATCAGCATCACCCAGAAACTAAGAAATGTCCTTCACGTTTTCCGTTTTTAATTTATCCTTTTCCGTATCCATCACTTTCAAATGAATCGATGGCAGGGCATCAATGTTTATAAACTCACTGTACTGCGGTGGTTCCGTTAAGCAGGCCAATACTGTCGTCCAACACTGTCGTCCAATACTGTCGTCGTCCCACACTGAGCTGCTCTATGCCAAAAAAGTCTTACACTTGTTTTGTTCCATATCTACTTTCTTGTTCTTGTACATTAGCCCTTGATAGCACGTGTTGAAGGCACGCCATCGAATGGGGAAAAAAATCAATACATATCTCCATTAATTATTACCTCAGACATTTCAACGTGATTATGCACGGGTGTTTAGATATTGGTTGTCTTAAACAAACATAGGACATTTAACAATCGATACTGTTACAAATAGAGATATGACTTTCACTTGTTAGCCGCCAGAGTCCGTATTTATCAAAATGTTCAAAACTTTCGAATTTTGTTTGTATTGTCTCACTGGCTCATAGCTAGCAGTAATATAAACCAGAAAACGACTGTATGTCACTTATAGTATACATCTCCTTATTATGCGCACGAACGACAACTTTACTTCGAGTCTCTCTAGCGCTAAACTGAATATAGTGACAAAAATACTTGTCGTTTCTAAACTATTAAAAGTGAATTTTTAACGAACCCTTTCTGTCGATTATGCAGTCAGTAAACAACTCGTTGAATCAATACAAGGGATATGCAAGTGCTTTTATTGATGTTTCAATTTAATTACGACATGCTAAATATGTGTTTGGTAACATGGCACGTGTTGTATTATTATTGATTACGTATTGAACCACTTCCTCATTCTTTACGTCCTGCAGTTCTATTGGTTCACGAGACTGTGTACTCGTGATTTGTCTGACCGCATTTAATGTACATCTTACTTTTTCGATGTAATGACACTTCATGTTTTAATGCATGAGGTAACCATGTATTAATGACGATAGAACATGCGCGTGCATGCATTGCTGTCCAACAGACCAACACTCAACCACAAACCTCCCCTCAAATGTAAACAACTGAGCTGCGGGGCTGGTTTCCTTTGTCTAATGAGGGTACTAGCATTTGCTTTATATATATATATTGAAAAAGTCTGTTGCTATACTCATGCCTGTAACTATACATACATCTCTCTATTTATGTATCACCATCTTGTTGTTCCTCAAACGTTGACGTTAAAGTGCATTGTTAATTTTGGCGTCAATTTTGGTAGGTTGTAATGCATCAGGACGTCATCACTTTCTGTGTTGTGTTGTTGTCCTGTCAACGTGAATACACTATTCCCCTGATGAACCTCTTAAGAGGAGAAAGCGCTAGGGAAGTCGAAGAAACTCTTGTCTTTTATTTTTTTTATATGTATATATATACATGTATGTGAAGATTTTCTAGTGGACAAACAAGTTTCCTAAAACGTACTAGTTATTAAAAAGAGTCAAATGTATAGGATATTTTGTTCTGTACTGGTTTGTTCCTGTGGTGTCTTCTTTCATGTGTAGCCGGGAGGATAGAGGAGACCAAGGCTATACTTTCTCCACCAGCTCCACCCTAACTGCACGCTGGACATAGCACAACGATAGCGTACTCCGCGCCATCGCTACGTATACAGTTGTTTGACAAGCATATTTAACTCGAGTTTTATACATGTAGTATATATACACGATATGAATGCTTTATTTGAATTACACAACGTTCAAAGTATAGTTAGCTTAATGTAATTATTATACACATGCCCTGCATATGCATTTCCTTTGTAGGATACATACCAATGTGAAGTACCACAGCTATGCACATCCACGGTAAGGTCTTGTAATTGTCGAGTTGTAAAGTTGTGCAGTACATGTGATGTTTGTTATGGCCATCACTAACTGAATCAGTCCAAGGTAAGTGTCGTTTTTTAGTTTTTAACTGAACAAGGACAAGTTATAATGACTCAATATAATATTCGGTTGAAGTATTTTCTTTGACGGTTTTGAATTGAACTTTTGATTCTGTTCACACCTCGGTACCTAATTGAGTTTTTTCATCTTTGCCTTGCTTCTGTCGGTTTCTGAGCCCAGGCGCTCGTGCGTCTGTATGAGTGCGATTGGTGTATATGTTATATGTTTTAATATAAGATATAGTTAAATATTGGAAATGAATTTACAAACAGAACGATAGCAACAATAAATCTGAAAGCATTGTTATACGGTGAAAATCTAATTTCGGCTGACTGTTAATTGAAAAATCCTTATATATGTATACTCTTTATTCAGCAATAGACACAAATGTCTTTGTGCCATAAATGCATTTCATATACAAGGATATATGTAGTGGTACAATGCATTAAATTTACATAAATATATAATAAAGTAAAACAGTGACTTTCC